>JANHFX010026186.1:0-23918 GCA_027560015.1 Chloroceryle amazona
GCGGAGGTGTCGCGGCGGGTGCAGAAAGGCTTGGCCACCAGCTGCCGGCACTGCTCGCACCGCACTGTGCAGCACCAGTGGAACTTGCAGTTGCAGCTGGCCACCACCTCTGTCCTCCTCTCCTCAACTCTGAGACCACACTCAGTGCACAGCCGCCGGCAGCTCCTCTTCTCCCACTGTGAGAGGTTCTTGCCCGTCTGCAGGCACTCGCGGCCCTCGGTGCCGTGGTGTCCCAGGCTGGCATTCCTTGTGCAGTAGTCAGGAGAGTCCTCCAGGAAGACGAGCTCGGTGGCATGGACGTGGTGGAAGGCCTCTGCCGTGGCCCCACGGCTGTCGGCACTGTTGCCAGCTCTCATCCGCCTCTTGTCCATCTCCAGCTTGTGGGCTTGGTCATATTTTATCTTCAGGTAGTTCCCAATCTCACGAAACTCGGCGAGCTGGAGCCAGCAGGTCTGGATGCTGCAGCTGCCCGACACCCCGTGGCACTTGCAGGCTCGCTTCATTGTGGCTTTCACGGCCTTAGTGGAAAAGGCAGTGAAATTAGGAGCAGCAAAGAATCATATATATCTATCAAATTCAGGCTCTACAGCACTTCTACATGTCCTTCCATGACATGAGCTGATGTTCTTATTTCAGCGCCTGGAAAACATCTATCCCTCTCCACTAATTTAGAGGGCAGGGATAACAAGTGGGCACAAACTATTGTCTCCAGCTCTTGCAGGAGGTGTTTCTTTAGGCCAGGGAAAAGGTGCCTTTATCCACTCATGCCCTTCTCACATGCTCGTCATGCTCATCACGCTCATCAGAGAATCAACCCGTCATCCCTCTCAGGTGTTTCATTCAAAACGTGTGAAACTGCTTCAGAATAATCATACCCAACCTCCCTACATCTCCTCCAGGCCAAGCACTTCACAGATATTATCTACCCATCTCCCTCTGGTATTTATAAGGTCCCAATCTCTGGTATCTGTTCGAGATTAAGCCTCGACACACCCTATGAGATAGGTATGTTAAGTGTTGCTGTCCTTGTTTTTACAGACAAGGAGGTTTGGCAAGATGCTGTGAGTCTCAGCCTGGGGGTGGTGGTGAGCCTGGCAGCTGGCTTGTGAGTGGGGCCAGCTCACACCTGGCTTCCCTGGCCAAATAGCTTGGAAATGTATATTGCAAGAAAGTAAAGTGGTTCTTGCTTTGTTTTACAGACCGGACAAGCACTAGGTGAGTATAAAACCTGTGCACGCAGCTGCAGAAGCTGGAAGAGGGAACAACTCTTAGAGAGGTTTAGGGTTGGATTCTGGCTGTATTTTTTCTGCAGACACTACAGGGGTTAGATTGTTATAGAGGGCGGAGATGGGGACCTGAACAGCCTAGCAGACACTCAGTTTTTGTTCTAAATATAGACATTACTACAAATGTTTGACTTACAAGCCTCCCAACTTCATTGTTGTGCAGGTTGATCAGTGCGCGGGTATCATGTCCTGTTTCCAGAGCATCCACAAAGAGCTTGGAAATCCTCTCCCCAAAATCCACGTTGTCACTGCATCCTCCCCAGACCCAGCCTCGGCCACCTGCAAGACAGATGCATGCTAAGCTCAGAATCACCCTGCCGGGCCAAATTACGCTCCAGAATCCTGGTGGCTGCATGTGGGGATGGAGAGACCATGTCAGCACGTCCTGAGACAGGAGCTCACCAACGCGGCCGTTCCTGGAGTCGTCGCAGCCACAGCTCTCGAAGTCTCCCATGCTGCAGTTCCTGGTGAGGGTGTACATGACACCGGCTGAGCTGATGGCGTGAACAAAGGATGTTTCCCGGGTAGCTGGGACAGGGGAGAGAAAAGCTGTCATATGCAAACATAGACATTGCTCCGTTTTGTGGGGTTTTTTTTGGCAATGAAGATCTCCTGAGCTGCAAAGGAGTGAGAGGAAGAAAATGCCCAGTTTGTGAAAAAGGTAAGATGCTATAAAAATTAAATGCTTGTGAATGGAGCCCTTTCAGGCCTCAGCATCAAGGGTTTCAGCAATTTGGCATAATATTATGCAGGTGTCCATGCACGGGATGGAGTTTCTTGTCAAGAGTAGGATCTTAAAGCAATGTCTCAGTCCTGCTCTGGCCAAGATTAGTTATCACTCCCTTCCCCTGGAACTTAATTCGTCTCTGTCCTTTCCTGTTTGGGGGGTGTGTTCCTGCTTTGATCTTGCCTGCTAGGGAAAATCATCATTGATCTTGCTTCAGTGGGTTGTTGAACCTGTGCTAACATCTTTCTGCACCCACACTGTGGATTTAGTTTCTTTTTGAGCTTTCCTAACAGATTCAACTAGAGATGCAGCTCTGGGAAAAGAGTGATTTCTGCTTGTTGAAGTAGATAGTATTGAAATATATGCACAACTTTCTTATGAAGATAGTTTCTTAGTGCACAACTCTGGTTTCTCCCTTTATCTCTCCTGTGCTTCTCCCCATTGCAAGCTCAGATGTTTCCAGCATTGCACTCCCTGGGATGCTGCACACACAGTGGCAGGAGCAAGCCCACAGAGCAGTGCTGTGGGAAGGACTGAGCCCTAGTCCAGCATGGATAAAGATCCAGAGAGAGACTGGAATTCCTATAAAAATGTTAGTGCTATTTATTACACCAGTTAATACAGATAGAGGAAAAACAACCATGATTTTTGGGACACCAAAGCCCTTCCCCATTAGTCCATTTAATTAGCAGCCCCAGCGGTCTCCAGAGAGGATCCCAGCTTGTGCCCAAAGGCATCCCGGGATGGGGATGCTGGTGCTGGCAGGTAAGGGTGCACTCACCGCTGCGGAGCCGGTTGTGGGTGGAGAGCTGCAGGGCACTCTCGGGGCAGTTCCAACGCTCCCACCCGAACTGGAACTTGCACTCCTCCATCCCGCTGTGCGCCCCGGCTGCCACGCTGCTGGAGTACGTCAGGTAAGCCTGGCATAGAAAACAGTGGGTTTAAAACCCACTGTTTTTACCATTTATCATTGAAAACAGACATAAATGAGTTGTGACTCCTTTCCTACATTACTCAGCAGGACTTCTAGCCAATATGCTCTGGGAAATCAGGTCCTTAGAACGGTCCTATTTCCCATTTGCAAACCAGAATTGCTCTTCTTAAATTTCTGACAGCCTGTGTGTTAATTACCTTAGGTCCTGTCATCAGGAAGTTATTCACAGACCTGAAACAAGGAAAAGAAAATGAATCATACAGTTTATGACAAGCTGAAGAGCATCCCTAAAAAATGTCCCTCCCGCTGAGCTGGACCCTACCATGCTGCTGCGTGGAGAATGACACCATAGACTCTGATGATGGAGAGGATGAGGAAGGTGCTTCTCTTCATGGCTGTCACAAGGAGCAGGGCTGGATGCCTTTTGCTGATCCGTAGCTCTCTGCACCACAGGTCCCTGAGTGAGCAGGGCAGCCTTCCTCCGCTCCTTCCCAAGGTGAGATATCGGGATGAAGGAAAGCTGCAGGAACCTACAACCCTGATATTTATAAGGTGAAGCTGTGAATAGTCAAAACCCCCCATTCATCTGCTACCCAATGACTTAATGTGATAAAAAAGCTCCTGCTCCAATGGGTGACAAGGAACCGCCTAAGGTTGCACTTCAAAAGGTGGCGCGGTGTCCCTGGGAGCTGGCTGGTCTGAAGGAGAGCAAACTTCCCTAACAATGGGACACTTTTAACTCTCTTCCACACCAGCATCCATCCCTTTCTCTTCACCTCAAGTCCGCTTGCCTTCTCCTTTTCATCCTCTGCTTGCCAGCAGAGGCTCAGACTCTGCGTCCCTCTGAAATAACAAGCTGATGCATTTCTATAGTTCCCCTGCTATCTGCCTGCTCCCTCCTATGAGAACTCCCCAAGGAGTTTTAACAACTGTTCTGTAAAGATCTATAGGGGACAGACCTCCCAGGTCTTCTGGGTTTGAAGAGATGCGTTTAACGGTGGGGCTTTTTTCCCCTCCTTGCCTCTTTATGATGAAAGTTTCTGCATTTCCATCCTGATAACAGTATGCACGGCTCAGCAGTGTTTGGAAATCTCTCTAATTTACGTGGCTGCAGCCTGGGAACGCTGTGTGAATCATTTATGTGGTTTGCTTCAACACTGTAATTAGGGGAACAGTTTTCTGGGGTTAGTAATTTCCCTATGGTGAAGGCTGCCACAGCAGAAGCATGGCTGCTCGCCGGCTCTGCAAGCAGGAGAACTGCCCATACCCCCTGAGCAGGGTGAGGGGTCTCCGCTGCTGCAGAGCCATTGGCTGTGCTCAGGAAAGGAAAATCCTTATCAGAGGAAACCAAAAAAAGCCTCCTAGTAGTTACAGCAAATATCATTAAGGGCTGTACAGAGCTGTAATGCTCTTGCAGATGGAGCAGCAGCAAGATGGTGTTCATGGAAACTTCTTGATTTGTTTCCCTGTGGCTGAATGGTCCCAAACAGGGGCTGGCTTGCCCTGGGCAGGGGTCTTGCCTGCTGAGCGGGGCAATGTGGGTGCTGGCCCAAAAGCTGTGCCAGCAGTGGTAAGTAGCCCTCTGGCTCTGCCAGGCACTGCCCCCGTGACACAGTGGTGCAGCACCTGCTCAGCACTGGCTCTGTGGCAGGGCGTTGCCCTCCTCTTCCTCCTTCTCTCAGCTCCCTTGCTGACCCCTGGTACACCAGTCTGCTTTTGCTGTTCCTGCAGGGTGGCTCATGAAGGGGCTGCAAATGTCAGGTCCAAGGGAATGGGACTGCATGTGGCACCTGGGGGGCCGTGCCACGAGTGAAATGGGCCACATAGGGATAAACTTCATCTCTTCACCTGGGCAAGCAGCTGCAGCTGGTGCCACTATGGGCAGGCAGGAGGCTGCATCTTAAAGACATTTACTAAGTGCTTTGCTGTCTTGCTATGAAATGCATGAGAGCATCACAACCTGCCCTATCGTTTTACACACTGCAGTGCTGGATGGCTGAAGCGCAGCAGGTACCAGGCAGCTGGGGGCCTGTCACTCCTTCCCCTTCTGCCCAGGAGCAGGCAGACAGGCTCCTCTGGCTGCAGAAAGCACGGGGACTTTCCCTGTTCTGCTGCCTGTCAGCACGTTAGCAAGTGAGACGAGAAGTCTCTTCCTGCAGAAGGGAAACCTGGAGTCAGTTGGGCAAAGCCGCAAACAACTGTTTGCAGCCAGAGGACTAAAATTGCAGATTGGTTGAAAAGCAGGGATGCAAAATACCTTCCAAGTGAGCACAAAGCTGGTGTAGTCCCGCCAGCATGGCAAACCCCTCTGTGAGTCAGCGTTTTAATCATTACCATCCCAAACAGATCCCACTTGTTAGAGCTGTCAAAGGACAGTTACTGGGAATCAAGTGTTTCCCATGTGTCAGTGAAGTTGATTAAGGAAAGACCATGTAGACTATCAGGAAGCCTGCTGTACATTTTCTATATGCACACAGAGCATTTTCTGGGGGCTGTGTCTGGCTGTCCCTGAGGGCATATTGAAGTTGGTGGGTTTTGTTTGTTCATTCTGCCTTTTCTTTTTTTTTCCTTGTCTGAGAGAGCTTGTACAGCTAAAATAGAATGTCAGTGTGTCTGCTATATCAGTTCACTTATGATATTTGTATCACATGCCAGAAGAATAACAGCATCTCTGGGTGCGAAGCCTTGCTGCAAGCAGTGGCTGCAGTTGGCAGGATCACATGGCTCTTTGCCTGGGCTATTAAAAAAGTCCTTTCCAATTAAAGTCACAGGGATGTTAAAAGTCACTTCTAACGTGGTCACTTAATGGTAGCTGTCAGCAAGCAAAGCAGTGTGCTGGGACAAGCCTTCCTGTGCTGCTGCAGGTTTTTTTCTTTATTTAAAGCTTGGTCCCAGTGAGCAGGAGCCAGTGCTTCTTCAGGGTCATCCAGCCTAGCAGACTGATGGGACTGCAATGGTCCCAGTCATATTGCCACTGGATTTTCCTACCTTAGGCAAAAACACAGACTTTGGCCTTGCTATGTTAATAAATTTTGCATTTACAGAGGACTTCATTCAATGTCCTTGGAGTAAAAGAGATTAAATAAAGCTGCCTCTGTTTGCAGTTGGGTGCACTGAGTCACAAAGATGGGTGTTCTTGAGGTCTCAGGGTAAATTAGCAGCAGAGTTGGCCTGGGCATAGCTGTTTGGAAGCTGATTGTGGTGCTTTGCTCTATATATTGCTGGGCACGTGTGGGCGAAGCCCGGCCTGACTCCGGAGGGCTGCAGGGCTGGGTGCTCCCCCATAGCCCGTGAGAAAAGCTTGCCTGAGCTATAGCTCCCATCTGTGAAACAATGTCGAAAGACTTTCTATTTGTTTTTCCCACCTAGAAACCTGATTTTGGCTTGGTTTTGAGTGGAAGAAAAAAAATCTGAAAGGAAAATTTTGTTGCATTTAGCTGGTTCTGTAGAAAATGAAGTGTCAGCTGTGCTGGGCAGCCTTAGACCTCAAAGTGAGCCATCAGCTACCTGCTGTGGTGCCACCACCAGAGTCTGGGTTGGCTCCACACCTTGTTTCAGGGTAGGGTGTTTGGAAAGCAATGTTCTGAATGTCAGCTGGAGCCGCTTGGCTTTACTGATAAAATGTTGATGCTTTGTTTCTTATTTTCTTGCTATGTGACCAACCGACCAGTGCTTTTCATGCTATGATTGAAATCCTAAAATATTTTGGTGTCTGCCCCAAGTTAAGAGACAGTAACAGTACATATAGTCCCATGCACCCATAAAACCCTCTTCACATCAGAACGTGAGTTTTAAGGGAAGGCAGACACAGGATAAATTGGTTTATATAAATGTCACACATTCTGCAGGGCAGTGGGTCCCACCAGGGATGGGCTCTCGGCTTGTTGGAGCAGTGGGGCTGCGGCCAACAGGAAAATAAAGCACAGACCACTTGCTAAATTGCCCTCAGCAGGTGACACATTCAGACCCTGAGCGTCAAATCCTGCATTGCTGGCTTCGTCACAATAAAAATCCACCTGGGCAATTAGAAAGCCACCCCCTCGGTGGTGAGGTGGAGGATGGTTTATGGTGCTCTCCTCCATCGCTTGCCCCGGGAAGCTGCCTGAGCCTCCGTGGGTAATGCCTTGTCCTTGGTCTGGACACAGACAGTGGGTCAGCAAAGGGGACATGTCCCTGCTGCTGTGCCTGCTGCATGGTCCCTCATGTGCTGCCGTGGTTCCCAGTGGGAACCAGGAGACCTGGAGCCGAGGACCTGGAGCCCTGGACCTGGCAGTGCTGGTGGGAATTTCATCTGTGTAACAAACACATTTTGATTAATGAATGGTAATTGAGGATGGAGGTGAAACAAATCAGGTTTTATGCCACACCTATCCCATGGGCTTAGTCCTCGTCATTCCTATTCTGGCACACAGTTAGAAGTGGCCCCATGTTCACTGAAAAGAAGGTTAAAATGACCAACAGTGCCATCTTATAGTGTTCTTTCCTAGTGACAAAGTTATCCCAAGGAGTTCCCATCTCCTGCCTCCCCGCAGTACTTTGTCCCCTCTCTGTTGTTCCAATGCAACCAATTTCTCTAATCTTACTTTTAACTCTGACTCTCAACCCAGCCTCATGTGCAGTGTGATGGGATGAACAGTGAACTTCATCAGAGAGGCCAGGAGTGAGCAAGTCCAAGGTAAGAGGCTCTGCATCCTAGAATAGAACATCCTAGAATAGAACATGGGACCATCTCAAGGCCAAAACCCAGGACCACAGGAGGCTCAAGATTTCATGGTTTGGGATTTATGTCTTTTGGTTTCAAGAAGCAAAAAATTTTGATTTGGAGATCAGTTTGGATTTGTCCAGCCACAAGTTGGCTGGGGATGTGGATGAGTCCCAACAAGAGCTGTCAAAGTGATCTGGGAAGCGTGTAATGACCTGATGGGGGTTGTAGAAGTGGCCCCAGCCCTGTATGGCCAAGATGTTTGGTTTAGGCTACAAAAGAGAAGATAGAGCAAATGAGGGAGGAAAATATTTTTTTTTTTTTTCTTCCATGAGCAAGAAGCTCAAGAGGGAGATTTAATTTTCTGTGGGTCCATCATGCATCAGGAATGAGATGGGTGAGCATGGCCCTGCCATGGCAGGGGGCATGGGATGGGGCAAGGGGCGGGACCCCTCCAGCCCCAGGGATGGCTCCTCCGCTTGTGGAGGCAGCATCTGGAGGGGAGAAAGTTGCTTGTTGATCCCTAGATTCCCATGTGATGCTGGCCAGCCCTGGATCCCCGTGGCTGTCCCCCACTACTGGGGTGTGGAGCCAAGTGGCTCGTCTGGCTGGGATGGCTGCTTGTTGGCACAGAGCGAGCTGGGAAGGCTGCAACCCCTGGCCAAGGTGTCTAGGGGAGGCTGTGGGCACTGCTGTGCTGGAGGTGTGGGTGAGCTGCATGGCTGGTGGAGTAGGAGCGGAGCTCACATGAGCATTTGAGACAGCAACCTTGGCCCAGGAGCCATGCTGGGATGTTGCTGGTGGGAAGAAAGAGGCTGTTCCACTTGCAAGCAGATAAAGGGCACCTCTTCTCCTTCCTTCCCTCTCTGGTTTTGCATTGCATGTTTTAAAGCTGTGCTTTTCCACTATCTTCTCGCTCCAGTAACTTGCTCACTCCCCTCCTAAGCCTCTGTCTCCCTATTCTCACCTGTTTCCAGACTCCCAAAGGCAGGGGGCAATGAACAGAGGAGCCTTCAGAACCAAATGTCTCGATAAAAGCCCTGGCACCTCCCTCTGCAGAGGTGTGGGCAGCGGCAACCCCTCTGTACTGCAGAGGGAGGTCACATCTCCTGCCCAAACTCTCCTAACCCTTCCAGTGGAGCAAAACTTTTCCTTGCTGAGCATCTACCCCTGGAAAAGGGCTGTTGTGGGGCTGTTGGTCCATCCCAGTTGAGTTTCCTAAATCCCAGTGGCTAGTCCATGCCTCTATCTCCCCAGCATCCAAAAATGATGCTAAGCTACTTTTGGGCAATGATGCACTCAAACTTGGTCCTGCCATATTTCAGGCTGCCCCAAAAAGCGAGGCAGAGCAAAACACTTGTGGTTTAGATGTGGTTGTTCAGATCTCAGTTACTCTTGAAAGGACTCAGTTACTCTTGAAAGCACCAGAGAGGCTGCTCCATGACCTGATCAGCCTCATCTCAGCTCCCTCCTTTAGTTATGTTCCTCACAGCCTACAGGGCTGTTTACACAGCAGCATTATAAAATAGGTACAAGTGCTTTTGTTTTTCTCTCATTCTTTAAAGAAAGTGCAAAATGGCATTAGTGCAGGAGATAGGTTACTACTTAGGCATCTTTGTGAGGGGAACAGATCTCTGCCCTGGCAATGTGTCACCTCAGCAGATAAAAGCCTGTCCAGGAAGGGATCCGTCATTTGATAGGGAGGAAAATTATCACCTCCTTCTTAGTCATTCCCAGCCAAACTCAAGTTAAATTAACTGATTACAACCCTGCTCATGTGGTGCTCCCCAGCCTTTCCCAGCATGGTTCCTCGCGCTGGCTCTTCATGACTGTGACTCTGTCCCACCTCCTGTCCCCCCTCCGCTTCATGTCACAGAGAATAGGTTAAGCCCAAAGATCTTAATTTCTGAGCTAGAGTATGCACGTGTTGGTGCTGGCTGTGTTTGGCACACCGAATGTGGGAGGTTTTGAGACTTGCAGAAGAAAATGGTGATTTGAACTATGAATGTTTTCTTAAAAGATGTTTTCTTAAAATGTCTTTTTTTTTTTTTTTTTTCCTTTGGACAGAGGTGATTTGGAGTGCAGAAAACTGAGTCTTCCTCTGGGGGACCACAGGACAGAAAGCAACTTTAAAAGCTCTTCGAGTCTTGCTGTGTGAAAACAAGTGAGGAGAAAACTTCCTTCTGGTGCCTGCTTTGCCCCATGAAGGTGGTGGGAACCTGTGCTGCTCAGGGGCTTGCTGTTCACATGGTGCCTGCTGCAGCTCCAGCACTTTGCTCTTATCCCCCAGGAAAGCTCTTCTTTCCCTGTCTGTCTTTGCACAGGAGTCAAGCTGCCTGTTTCCTTTTTTTAATGGAGTGGGGTGTTGATGTCATGTTGGTATATATACTTTAATCAATCTGTGCATGAAGGCAGTGTCATGCATTCATTAATCTTCAAGGTGAGAGGGCACATCTCCAGTGTTACCTGAGTTCAGAGTGAGGTGACAACTTGTGGCAAGGCTTCACTAAACCACTTTTAATCCTTTACCATCTGGTTTAAAGTTGACATGAAGGGAAGGTGTAAGATGGGGATCCATCTCAGTAGTCCAGCTTGTCATCATTCTCCAGGCATGGAGACCTGTTAGGACCTTCCATGGGATGAATTTTTCCCAGTGACACCCACTGAAAACAGATTTCCTTGATGATATTCCCCCCTTAAACCTGAACTGTGGTAGTTTTGAAGGGAGCTTTTCCCCTTTGAGGACAAAACCATTGCATTTTGCATCTGTTAATTCATGGAAGGTGGAAACAGATCAAAACCTACAGTACCGGGATCAAACACAGTGGTGCAGCATAGCGTGAGTAGAGTGTAAGGTGGCCAGCAAGGATGCCCAGGGCAGTGTCCTCCTCAGGCTGGTGACAAGGCTCCCCCCTGTGGGATGTCCCTGCACCACACACCCATCCCAGCCTGTCCTAGCCACGTATGCACCCACCCATGCCTAGCGGCACCTGGGTGGATGGGCATGTATGGATGGGACAGGCTCACAAAGTGTCCCCCAGCTGAGTAGCTCAAGGGCAGCAGGGATAAAAAGTGCCCAGTGATGCCACCTGTCAGAACAATCTCTGGTGGTTTTTGATGCTTGTTGCTCAGATTGGCTGGACCATCCCTGGGTTTTTCAAGCTGTATTGGGAAAAAAGTAAATATGTATATAGTGGCTCTGTGTTTCATCTGGCCATGCTTGGAGCAGCAAGGAGCAGTATTTTAGCAGGCTGTCCTGACAGGAAAGCTTGTCTGCACATAACTATTGGGAAATAATGGAGACTGTGTTCAGGGACTCTGTGTTGCACAGGATTTCTGCTGCTTGTGTGAATGGGAGGGAGGCTGCCCGGGTGTCTCTTGCGCGCGAAGGTGGTTGGGATCACCACTCCTGGTTCATGTGTGGTGAAAGCAAACTGTAATGAGATTATTAGACTTGCTCAAGGGGAGAAGCCCAGAGCACAGTTTTCTTAATTCCTCCCTGGCAACCTGCCTTGTTTAAATCCCCTGCCTTGTGGTCAGCATTATTAATGTATATTAACTGTGGGGTAAACTGGGTGCTGCTAGTCCTGAGCACTGGCAGGTCTGGCTGGAGGCACTGAGTGTCTGCAGGGAAATCCAACCTGCTCCCATTGGTGTTTGGGTTGTCTGGGTTCCTACCTGGCTTATGCAGGAGTTAGCAGTGCTTGGGAGTTAGACTTGAGGCTCAATAAATTGCATTTCCAAAGGGTCTGAATGTGGCACCATCCCCTGAAGTAGGACCCCTTCCCAGGGACCCAGTGCACACTGATGCAGAGACTGAAGTCACTGTTGGCTGTTGCCATTTACCCCAGCGTTACCGAGGGAAACAACAACCTTGCCATTTGAGCATGGGACTTAGATTTTTTAGCCCATTCTGAAAATTGAGTGCTATTTTAGATCAAGCTCTTTTATTTCCACCTCAGCTGTGCACCATGGGACACATCAGACATGAAGTTTAGAAAAGCAGGTAAATCAAAGCTTTATTAGTCCTTTGTACAGCTAGAAAATAAATGAAGTGCCGTGAGGAGCCAACACTCATGTCGAGGCAGCTCCCGTTTGAAATAGTTTTCTATTATCTATTGTGAGCAGGGAGGCAGATTCCTGCGGCTGATACAGCCACGATGGAGTCCTGACATTTCCAACACCCTGGGTGTTTATAAAGAACATTAAAAGAGAAGTAAAATTAAATTGGAGCTCTGGCCGCATGCATTGCACTTGGGATGTTAAAGCAGTGTGATAATAAACTGGTGCCAAAGGTATGTTAAAACAGACATGAGATGGTTTTCAACTGGGTGCATTAGAAGAGGCGATGCAAACACGGACTCAGGTAGGGCGGCACACCCCTGGGAGGGAGCACCCTGCCGTTCTATGCCGTGCTGTGTTGTGCTGCCCCCGGGGCTGCCCTGCAGTCGGGGGATATCTGGGCAGGATCGTGTTTACGCTATGGTCACGGCAAATCCCCACTTGCTCATGCCGGCAGCAGTTTGCTTCAGGTTTTCCCTGCTCTGAAGCATCAGCAGAGCAAAAAACACCCTTTGCTACATGATCAAGATGTGGGGAGCACTGGGTGGACAAAAGCAATTCTCCAGTGGTGCCCACAGCTTTCTCATGCCCAGGCTAACATAATTGTAGCTGCCCCCATCTCAACCTGGATTAACGCCACCGCAATCATTAGCGTTACTGGGGATGTCCACCAATGGGGGAGAACTGCAGCTGGCACAAAAGTTGTCTGTTGCCTTCTCCCTCTGAATACCCTCACTTCTTGCCACCTTTGCCAGTAGCAGGTGAGGTGTGTGCCACAGGTGATGCCAGAGCACAGTGGTTGTTGACCAGAGCTGGCATAAAGCAGTGCCAGGGGCTTGGGTTCCACTGAAATAGGAGCCTGGACAGGACAGAAATAAAATGGTACAAGTTAGGAGGAGCAGAGCAGACACTGGAGCTATTATAAAGCCATTATGGAGCTATTACAGCACTATTAGCTATCCTTACTCTGGCTCCCCAGAGAGAAGGGTTCCAGGAGTGATGCTGCTCCCCCAGGGTATCCCTCCTGCCTCCATCCCCTGCCCTGGGCCTCAGCCCGAAAAATCTAAGCCTTCAACAAAGGTACTTCATAGCTGATTTCTTCATTGCTAAATGAAATGTGTGATACAAGACATGCACGTGTGTTTCTTTAACAATTTGAAGTGATGTTTCTGATTCTAGAAGGGATGGGGAGACCAGCCATGGTCAGGCATGACCTGGGGTAGTTCCCATGATAAGACAGAGAAAAGAAAAAATAATTTCTTCTTTCTGAGGAGAACTATTTCCAGCATCACGAGAAAACAAAGCAGACCAAGATGGATTATTTTCCTCAAACAAGATGCTGTTTGAAAACGCCCACTTGGAGTCACACATCATTTTTTTTTTCTCCCTGATTGTTGCAACTTTGCCAAATGCAAAAATTTTGATACTGAGTTGGCCTCTGAGTTCATGAGACCATCTTAAAATTCCTGAGATTAATGATTTGTTTTGAAAAATCTCATTCTTTACATTCAGTGCCTACTGCTGAAGCCCTAAAAGACCCTATTTTCATGTGTCTCTGACCACAGTGGCTAGAAACCCCCTTTTGCTCCCCTCTGTACCTTCTTTTTTCCTGGAGACAGGTCTCAAAGCAAACATGAAGGGAGATTTGCAATTGATGGTAGGAGTTGTCAAGAGCTGTTGTCAGCACGGCATACAAGATGTGCGTGAACCATCCCCAGCAACTGTTCCTTCCCAAGCCAGCTCTTCTGACAAGACAGAATGCACATGGAGCTGCCTTTCCCGGCACAGATACCCGCTGCAGAAGATGAAATGAGAGCTTACCCTGCTGTCAGTTTGAGCAGCGTTGGGTTTGAGCTGGAGAAACACCCCCGCACATGCACACACCTGCTCCTACATACTCTGGCTCAGCCCCAGCCATCCCTGTGCTGTGTTTCATGTTCAAGGCTGAGCGGGTTTTGCTGCCGGGACACATCTCGGTGCCCAGGATCGGGCTGGGACGGCTGGAGCTCGTCGGGAGCCCACAGACCCACTGGGCGGGAGAAGGTGGAGTGGCCAAGGCCAGCTGCCTGGGCTCTGGGAGGACACAGCAGCTTTGTTTGCTCGTGTGCGGTGTGGGACGCTCCCCCAGCTTGGCACCAGAAGGTTAGTGCTTTTAAAAAGGCTATTGTTTTCATCCTGTGTTTTTGGAAAAACAAGGAGGGAGCCAGGCAGACGCATGAGACTCACCCTGGCTGCTTCTGCCTTGAGTTTCTGCTGCCGTGGGCACCTCCTCGCTGCATTCCCAGCTCCCTGACCTCCTCCTTCCCACGCAGACGCAGCTCAGAACCACCCTGATCCCACTGAGCTTGTGTTCCCTCATGTCTCCCCCTTGTTTACTTTCCTGTTGTTCAGTTAGCAGGAGAGGTCTCTGCTGTGTCAGGAGCACCCCCGCCAGAAGAGCAGAAACACACAACTGTGTTTCCCCAAAGCCAAGACTTCTCCAGCCTTGGCCTTGCAAGGGCATCTCAGCTTTGTTGTGGTGAACCAGCCACCTGGCCAGAGCTGACTACCCTCATCACTACAGAGCTGGACCTAAAGATTCGCTGAGAGTTGCCTTAGCAACCATGGGGCTAATGACCCAAATAAGAGAGAACACCCAAAAATATTGAGAAAACACCCCACATATGCTTTGGGACTTGGTCTGTGGTATCTAAGCTGGGGTCAGATGGACCTCTGGGCTCCAAGATTGAACCCACATATGCTCTTTTCTTAGGGGATCTAGGTTCAGGGTTTGTTCTCCCTGTCTCTCATTGTTATCAAATACCTGCCTAACAAGACTTATCAAATCAGCTAACTTCTGTATAATAACAACAGGAATGCAGATTTCCTCTGCACAGCCAGGGCTCACTGTGACTGTGCAGAGCAAGTAGAGATTAATCACAGGGGCAGGTGGACTTGGCTAGGAACCCAGGAGGGCTGGTCCTGTCCCTGGGATGCACAGGGTGAGACTGGCTTCGTGGTGATGCCAAGAAAGCAGGTGTTTAACTGCATGGAATGATTTTTTTGCTGTAACTGGACAGGCATGGAAGGTGGTTTTGTTTTGGAGGAGTTACAAGGTAGCACCTCATTATGTAAAGGATCCAAACAGCAAAGGGCTGTTGCTAATTGGCAAAAATATTTAAGTTTCTCACCTGGAGCTAGCTGAGTTCTGATGAAGTTGTCTGCAGCTTAGCTGCCCACAAGCATGGCATCTGGGGAAGGACTGCAGTTCCTGCAGTGGGTGGCTCTTGGTGAACCTCAGTACTGGAGGATGCTCTTCTAGGGAGTGAAAGTCAGGAGCAGGTTAACACCCTGAAGGTATTTCCTAAGTGCGGGCAAGGTGTTTAGTTTGGTTGTTTTGGCTTGTGTTCTAGCTGCCTTCTAATGGCAGGAACAAATATTTTCTTACTATAATGGCTGGAATGATGAAAATTCACTGTCTTGGACCTAAATGATGAGCAGCTTCCTGGTCTGTGTCCCCAGCTTGCCCCACAGGTAAGGGTTATCTCTGGTTAAGACAACAGACAGCCAAACCTGTCCCTGTTCTTGACAAATTTTAATCTCATAATACCTTTCTGGGGCTGAAGCAGTTTCACACGGCAGCAAAAAGAGATGCATCTCAAATTGGGGCACTGTAATTGCATGTCTTTTAACTTTAAGCCTCTCTTAAATGCTAATGGTGAGAGAAACAGTCTCCAAACCCTGGTGTAAAGCTGTGTTCCACCTGGGACAGGTGGGTGAAGGGTGGGAAGATCTGGCCTTTAATATTGAGAAGATTTTCCTGGTGTGCAACTGCTGTGTACTGTGCTGTGTACTGTGTAGTTCAACAACCTTTGAAGCCAGCTCCAGGGGTGGGGAGCTTGGCTAAATTGTTTCTTGTGTATTCAGCCTGTTCTGCAGGGTGAGGTATGTGAAGAAAAGTAATGAGGCTTTGGGTTTACGGTGTCAGGCTTGAAATTAAAATGGCTAAATTGGGAGGAGGTATCATGGGGGTAGAATGAGCCCTGCTGCAGCACCAGGAGAAGCTCCAAGCCAAGTGTTTGGACAAAATTGATATCTCCAGAACTGTAGACAGTGCTCTGATCTCTCGCACCACTCCTTAGAGCCATGCTGTTAATCCTTTGTATCTGTGTAAACATGAGAGCAGAATGTCTCTGTTGTTTTCTTGCTGAGGCCAAACCTTTCTTCCCTTTCTCCTGCTAAGTGCAGGCTTGAGGACACAGCCCAGACCTTGAGCTTCTGGGTGAACTTGGGGGCAGAGACACCAGCTGCTTGCTCAGTTGTGCCAGAGAGGTTTTTGGTGACTTGCAGCGTATTGTGCTGAGCAAGTTGGCAGATGCTTTAACTGGCAGAGAAGCAGAGAGACCATCATGTAGAACAAAGTGCTGTCTCCTGGCAAAACCAAGGAGAACGCCTAATCTGTGGTTTTACCTGCTGAGTGCAATACGGTGCTTAGAAGTCACCCTGCAGAAAAGTAATGTGTAGTATGGTTAAACGGTGTTAGCTAGATGATTTTCTAGCAAGTGTTGTTGGTCTAAGTGCTGTCTCTGAATGCTCTGTCCATAAAGGAACAGTCATCAAAGTAGATACTTAAATAATGTTAAAGGCTCTTTGACCTTAAAGTGTACAAGGGTGAGGGAGAAGGGCATGAGTCACAAAGAAAATAGCACCATTTTCCTTGTCATTCAACCTCTTACATTCTTCACCCTTCAAATAAAAATGAGTACTAATAAATCTAGCAGACCCTAAAGCCCACCCTTAGAGTCAGGTGCCAAGGGAAATGATGTCCTCAAAGGAGAACATGCCAAAAAACTTGGTCATGAAAAGAAAACAGCAGCAATGTTGAACTGATGAGTAGTGACAGAATCTGGAGTCTTGGCCCTTTGAAAACCACTGACATTAATGAAGCTCTAATTTGCTTGCTGTGTGTTTTCTCTTGATCTCTTGGCCACCTTTATTTACTTTTCGTTGCCACTGTAAGGCACCCATTTTGTGACTATGTTGCTATTGTTTAATTGCAGTTCTGATTATTGACATTAAATGTTGAGTGTCAAGCAACACAAGCAAAGGAGAGCTTTCTAAATGCTTGTTGCTGTTTTCTGAAGCCTGTAAAACAGTTTCTGTCTCATCTTACACGGGTATAAGCTCAGAGTAACCCTGCTGAAGTACACAGAATTATTCCTATTTCATGGTGTGAGTAGGATCAAACCAAAGCTCCATGGACAACAGTTTATCTTCCCTGAGTAAACACTTGTTTTTCTAACATGATTGCAAATTAATTCCAAAGATAATGTGATACCTTTAATAGAAAGTCCCCTGAGCTGGAACCAGACTCTATTTTTGCTGATGCCTCTGCAGACCAGTGAGGATGCTATTGCCACCACTAGTAATGGTGATTTTGTGACTCCTTGCTTGTTTTGAAGGCTTGTGTCCTACACCCCTGTGCTTCCGAAGATGTGACTCTCATCACAGAAAACCAATGCAATAATATATTTTCTTTCCCTCTCCCTCCTTCTCGCATCCCTATATTGATTAATATCAAGTATTAGGCCAAGGGCTATGTGTGCTGCAGTTATCCCAAGGTTGATTGGATCTTGGCAGGCTAAAGAGATAAAAAAGCTGTGCAGAAGGTGCTGCAGCCTTTTTCCCATCTGGGATGCTAATCTGAGTATTTCCTCAGCACAGCCATCAATTTTTCATGGAATTTGTAAACAGGTGCTTGTCTCTGAGACCTCTAACCTACTATTGGGCCGGACTGAAGCAGGCCAGCAACTTCCCATCTTATTGGTGCCTGCTGCCAGGCTGGGAGTTTAAATGCTTTGGAGCTCCTAGCATGCAAAACTTGCCCTTCAGAGTTCCCCTGAAACGCTCTTTTGAGTGACAGAGAGAAAAGAAGTACAAGTATTTAGGCAGCTGGGGGCTCTGGGAGTCTGCAAGAAATGAAGAGGGGCTGTGTGCTGGTCAGGGGAACCTGTGAGTGCCTGGGGTAACTCTTTCCAACCCGTCTATGCTCTCTAGATGCTGTGGCAATGCAAACAAAATGAGGAGGATGCTAGTAGGTGTAGCAGTGCAAACCCTATTTCTTGCAAGGCTCAGAGACAGCTGATTGGAAGAAACCTGTTTATTGTGAGGTTTAGGTAAACATGTTATTATGCAAATTGGTTTTGTTTTGTTTGTTTTTTGGCAAGTAATGGGGCTGATACAGAACTCAGAAATACAGTTTTAAGAATACAAACACAAATACATAGTATCTTGTTCAACAAACACAATCCAAAATTCTTCCCCGGGGAACATTAAATAAGGAAATATTTTCTAAAATAAATGGGCAACAAACATGGGGGGGGGGGGGGAGACAACAAAGCAAAACAACCCAACTTGTAAGCCAAAACCCCACTGAAGAAGCAGCAGTGACATCTTCAATTTTCCACTCAGGCTGTACTTTCGCTTTGCTTTTCCTGTTCAATAGCTGCCAGAAAAGCAGGAAACAAAAACATAATCAATATTTTAATGATTCTGCAGGATACAGATTTCTATGGACATTCTTAAAGCCAAGGGATGGTAAGTCCCTAGCTGCTTTCTTTGACCACCCTGGAAATGCCAACTCATTCCCCATGTCTATGAATTTTGTAGGATATGTATCTATGTATCTTGTTCAGGATGTGCAAACGTCCTTCTGATTTACAGCTTTGGCATCAGTGGGGATAAGAAACAAGGAAAAAAAAAAACAGGCATCTTATGTCAAGGGACAGTGTGTCTCCATGGCCGTCAGTACTGACACATCCAAAGATGTTAAGAGATCCACTTCAGAAGGAAAGTGCTCACAAAGTCTGGTCCAAATGCAGAGAAATGTCATTTTCACATCCAAAGTTGAATGTGAATTGCAACCCTCCTCTGGCTGCCTGTGGACAGTGTGTGTGCAGGAGAAGACCCTGTGCGAGAAAAGCTCAGGGTGCTTGGCTAAGGAAGATTGCTTATTCGATGAGGATGATGAGGAGTTTCTCTTGCAGCCTTATTCCCAGAGAAGGTGCCTGGAGCTTTCCTGGTCGGGGCTGACAGGAGGTACCAATGGGGGGCAGCAGCTCATCTGCCTAGTAACGTTAAATCCAGAGCCCAGGCACCTTCTGAGGATGCTGCTGGGGATGCGCAAGGGTTCTCCTGTGAGTCTGTGCCTCCGAAGAGGTTGGTAACATGGGAATTACAAGCAATTTGATCCTGTTACCTGCAACTAGCAGGGGGGGGAAAAAAAAAAAAAAAAGGTCTTGCTTTTATCAGGAGCAAAAGCTATCTCATCAGAAAGGATTTTTCAGACAAAATGTGCCATTGGTTATAACTACTCATATTCTTGGAAGCCCAGCATAGAGTACAAGTCTTAGTATTATCCCCAGGTAAAGTAAGGGATGGGTTTGAGCCTATAATCCTGTGATTAGTATTCATTTTGCATATGAACTGCAACACAGATTTTGTCCTTGCTACTCGTAGTTCAAATAGCCTCATAAGCACTTACTTTCTTTAGTGGGCAATGGATTTTTCTCTCTGGTTTCAGTCTTCTTCAGCTTGGTCTTGTCAAATGTTTCAATTTCTGCAAAATCTGGTTTGTCGGACATGATGGGTCCTGACAAAGAAAGGAAAAACACACCCATGGCTTCATCAGCTAGTGCTGTGATATCAGCCATCTGCAAAGCATTTTCTGCTTGAAATAAAAAAAATGTGAAAATACCATTAAAATGTTTATTCAGAAAACCCCCCACAAATCTAGCACCTCAGTCTGGGTCCTCTCCCCGAGGCTTGGCTCTTTCAGATCAATAGAAGAAAGGTATAATTAGAATTTTATCTAGAACTCTCCGACGAGATTTCTAAAAATCATATTTACACATGGAAACAAGAATATGTCAGTAAAGATAACACATTAATTGCTAATAAACCACGGTGCCTCCTGACATAAATGCTGCTTTTTAAGAAATGCTGCTAAACAGAAAATCTACAATAAACCTCAAATTCAATATGAACAAAGACCTTCAATTATGATTTTGTTTTAATTAATAGGATTTGTCTTTAATTCTGAGCACCCTGTCCTGAGTGCATACATACCCCCGTATCTGGATGAGCTGCTGTGGACACTTGTGCTTAACAATAGAAGACCGGTTCACCCAGCCCTTTGTTTGCTCTCCCACTCAATATCCCAGTCACAGGCTCAGTAGGTTGGATTATACTCTATTCTAAAAGAAATCCACAAAGCACACTGGCATTCAACACTTCACCTGTTCAAAATTCCCCAACCCTATTCCTGTTTTGAAGAGAAATTCAAGTTAAAAATCCATCCTGGGCGTTATTCCCCTGATTTTTGTGGAGTTTCCCATCAAGGAGAGGTTTGGCCCGGAGATGGCTGATATAATTACATATTTTTCCTTCCTGAAGACAATCAGATTTCATTGCAATCTTCCCTGAGACAACAGAAGTAAATATTCACAGGAGGTTAAAAAAATAAAAAAAGAAATAAAATGAAAAGCTACTAAAACCACATGGCATTACCGTCTGGCTGCTTTCTCCTCAGCTGCTTGGTGGCCGTCTGAGGCAGTGTGAGTTGAAAAAGGTCAGGGTAATCCCTCCTCTCCTCCCCCCGCCCAAGCCCATTGCTATTAATATTGATTAGTTTAGTGCTGGGATTGCTCAGTGTTTAGGGAAAGGACAGATTGATTGCTGCCGCAGAAAGTGCATGAGGGTGGGAAATGGTAAAACTGACACAGAAAACTGCCAAAATATATCTTGATTGTTTCTTTTCTTTTTTTCCCTCCTCATTTACAATGCCAATAATATTGAAGTTTTTCTTCCTGCCCTTCCTTTACACTGCATTGGTTTGGAGTTAAGGTGAGGTTTGGAGTTCAGTTCAGGGCTGGTGCTGCAGTTTATGGGGAGTTTTTAGATGAATTCATGCCTGGGGATTGTCCCTCACCTGCCCATCCTGACAGAAGCACGTGCTCAGGGCTCAGGAGGGCTCTAAGCACAGGCATGGTACGACTGTGGCAATCAATGGCCAAATCCTGAGCTAGGCATGGCCTGAGCAACCACGCTGGCATGCATGAACATGTCCTGAAAGGAAGAACAATGAATCTTTCATCTACTCCCATTCTGATAACTACCAACCCACTTATTGGTGCCTCCCTCAGACCAAGGGTATGTGGCTCTGCAGGCCAGACTGGGCAGCTGCCCACACCCAACTTTCCTGCTTTTGCCTTGCAAGGAGCTGCATTGGTCTGTCCTGCTCATGGGGCCATTCTCTGTACTCCAGCCACCCAGATGGTGTGGACCCCCTGGGCTCGCTCACAGTCAACCTCTTCAGCTATGACTGTAGGTCTCAAATGATGTTATTTCAGAAAACAACTTTAAAATGGCCAATAGCCCTTGAGTGATTTGCAAGCTAAATTTTGTGTTAGATTTGGGCACTACCTGGAGCCACCTCCTAGAGCCATTGCTTCCAAGGACTCTGGACATCCCCGTGGCTGTGACATGGCTCCAGCTATACTTCATTCTTTGCAGCACAAAAATAGTTGGGAATCCTTTTCAAAGCCCGCAGGTTTGGGAGGGAAGGGCTCTATGCATCCTTCTAGATGCTGGTGTGGGTTTCTTCTTATGTAACTTTGGATGTCTCAATCTGAATTACTTGCCAAGACTCTGTGATAGTCAATAGGGAGGCAACAAGGGGATAAAATTAACTGTGCCCTAAGAGTATCTGGGTTTCTCTGCTGACTATAAAGGGAGCCTGGACAATGAGCTCAGGGAGACTGAGATCTCTCTTAGCTGACTGAGAGCCCTGGAAAGGCGCTGCGGGTCATTCTGTTGGCATAATAGGCTTAGGCAGAGTGTGTTTGAGTCTGATATGGGTGTGTAGAAAATGGTTTTAATGTGCTTAAATGTGTTTAAAGACCTCTTCTTCCAACATTTGTTTAAATTAAAATAATGAACAGGTTTGTGGTTGGATGAGATGATTTCTAAGGTCTTTTCCAACATAAATGATTCTATGAAATGTGGAAAAAATATTGTTTTCACTCATCAGCCTTCATAAACAGTGATTCCTTTCCACCCAGTGGTTATTTCCTTTATACATCTTGTTTTCCGTATCTTCAGGGAATGCAGGGGTTGCTACCTGCCTTGGCAAACACCAGTCCAGGAGCACTTTTTGGCTGTGGCTGTGGTATTTGAGGTAAATGAGAATGGAGCACCATAGTGGTGGGAAAACTCTCGTAATGCTGCTCAGCTGGAACTCCAGAGATGGTTTGGGTCCCACTGAGCTTAGTCCTGTGCAAAACTGGCTGTTCTTCTGGACCTAAGATTGTCCTGGCAGCAATGTAGCTACATTTTTGTTATGCTGAAAGCTCCGCTTACTTGTGCAGGTTGTCTTGGTTGCCTCTGCATCTGCACTGACTGTCCATGTAAAATTAATGTCTGCATGTACCAGTCATATTTAGCATCAGGACTTGTTCCCTTGCTTCCATCCCATTAGTTCAACCAGTTGTCAAAAATAGAAAGCTGTGTTCTTGACCAAAACCCCCTGGGAATAAGCAGGAAGGCGGCCGCTGGGTGAATATTCGGTGTGAGCTGTAGCTGAGATTTGGCACAGAACAGTCTTAGTGTCTGTTTAAAAAGAAAGCGTTAACCTCTTCTTGTTAGGCTGGACAATAGATGTAGAAGATCAGAAAAGACTTTAAAACACAGCCTAAATGGTTCATGAATTCAGGCAGTTCATGAGTTTCAGGTTTTTAAATATCTGTCCATTTTTACAAGTAACAATTAGAATTCTTATTAAGAGGGATTTCAAGGGTAAAACCTTTTAAACTTTTAGGCTGGCACAAATTCTTTCAGATGTAGGGAGAAAAAGAATTGTTCAGGACAGCAAAGGAGAAGAATCTCACTTCTGGCTTTTTATGTACGTCACAGGCTGATGTAAAGTCTGATGTACAGTCATGGGCTCAGCCTCCACCATCCACGGCAGATCTTGGGCTTTTCTAAACATGCTAAGATGGGGCAGGCATGCTCACCACCACCATTTTAATTGCCTGATTTATTGGAAGACCTAGCACTAAAAACAGTCTGGGATGTATTGTTTGGGTTTTCAGGCTGAAGATGGCCGGGTTTATAAGTGATACTGGGTCAGGTTTCTCAGGAAGGTGCAACAGCATTAGTCCATATAATGTAATGATGGGAAATTACGTGTTCTCACTCTCAGCTGAAATCAATGGATACTCCTCTCCATAACGAACAGTTTGACCACTGCATAAAACACCTGCCAAGATTCTGCGTATTGTAAGTTCAGTAGTGTGGTCAAACACAGCTCATGTGAGATTCAAGCTTCATATTTACATACTCTGTGCAGGACAGACATCTGTGTATAGATTTCATATGGAAAGTTTGGAATTTGCCCTGAGGACATTGCACAGTGTGTTGAGGCTGGTCACGGGAGGGAAAGATAGGTAGGTAATACTGTACTCAGGTGCCTTTTACTTTTGTTGGGAACTGAGATATTCTTGCTGTATAAGCAGCGAAGGGGTTATCTGACAGGTTTTTGATGGCAGGATTTCAGAGTTGCCACCTTCAGTAAGGGGACCATGGCAGTTACCTGACCTAGGGATGACTGTGGTAGCAATGAACCTCAGCAGTCTTTGTGGTGCACGGAGGTGGATGAATTGATCCAGTACATAGAAGTGAGAAAAAGCAGCAAGCCAATGGAGCAAGCAAACTATAGGATCTTTGCAGATCCTATACACATAAAGCACGTAAAGTCGTATTGGTACGGCGATGTCTAAAAAGATGCCTCAGATACAATGGAAATTGTATTTTATTTCAATCTGATGCCAAAGGATGAAGGGCTGAGTCAAACTTGCCCGGACTGACACCTCTGATACCAGTGAGTCACCCACCATACACAGCATTAAACCATGCCTGGCAGTGCAAGCTACTGAGTGTCTGTCAGACACCCACAGAGAAACGGGGGAAAACAAATACTTGCTACCAGGATGCAATAAGAGGTAAGAGGAAATGTTTAAAGAGAGTGCTCAAGTGCAAAGGAAAATTCAGAGGAGAGTCTGAAGAGTGAGGCTGAGAGGTTTGAAGCCTTCTGCCACTCAGCTTTTTCCCTTGGCTGTTGTCACTTGGAAGCAGGAAGTCCAGCTTGTGTGGGGCTGCAGGGACATACAT
>JANHFX010026187.1:0-38963 GCA_027560015.1 Chloroceryle amazona
TGCTCTGGAGACTTTCCAGCCCCACCTGGCTCTGTTCCTGTGTGGGCTGCCCTGGGTGACCCTGCTCTGGCAGGGGGCTTGGACTCGCTGATCTCCAGAGGTCCCTTCCAGCCCCTACCATTCTATGAACATGAGTGTTGGGTTTCTAAGGAAGAGACTTTGCCAAGTGTTGATTCTGCCCACGCTCTGAAAGAGGGAGCACAGGCCCTTTCCTTAGGAACGGGTAGTTGCTGTACGTGCGCTCAATAACTGAACCAAATTCTTGTCTTGTTCATTCTTTTGTAGATCGCAGAGGGTTGCTGGCTAGTAATAGTGTCACCGAGGCTTGAATGTGGAAGTGGGGCTGCTGGGACAAACTGGCTGAACTGTCATCCAGCTTTTTAGGGGATTTGGGGGTTTTCAAAGCAGCGCCTGCTTCTCTTGACACGCTATAAAAGCTTCTCTTCGCAAGACTTCGTGGATACCTGATGCTAATTTAATATTAATCTGATTTTAGAGAGTTTCTTATTGCTCATATGCTTTAATTCCCAATCTTGGTTGTTTTGCAGCCTGGAATACTGTGGTGTTTGGTTACCTGCACCAACAGTAAGTACTGCTGAACACGGTGGAACTTGGTCTAGCATACTTCTCTTTGCAGAGGCTCTGCAGGTTTATCTCATGCAACTTGGAGTGGACTAAAATAGGTTCAACTATCTGTCAGGTCTAAATCTTATACCCAGATGAGGACCTGTGTGGTATTGGAATGAATGAAGCGTACGGCAGCTCAACGCATCTTTGCCTGGATCTGTTAAATTTAATAATTACTCCTCATCGCTCCTGCTCCAACTTTCCCAGATTTTCATTCCTATTCTAATTCTGCTGCATTGTGGAGAATAGAAAAGGGATTTGTTTTCTGTGGTCTGTGTTGTCCCTTATGTGGCAGAGTGAGCAGCTAAGCAATTAGAAGCTCCCCAGTTAGCCCCTTTCTCTTCCCTGGCTCCTCTTGCGGCGCGACCGTTTTCACAAACTCCTCTCTCCTACTTCTCTTTTTTTTTGCATACTCTTTTGAATATTTTTCAGAAGAGTTCTCTGTTTAGAAGGAACTTTAGGATTTTCTTGCCCATGCCACGAGTCTCTCTTTTAAGCTGTGTTCCCCTCAGTGCTGTTGTCAGTACTGGAAATGTGCACGTACCTCTCACATAGCAGTCAGTTGCTCAGCAGAATGGGAAAAGGGACCAATGAGCCTGGCCTGGTCCTGTTGGGACCTTCCTTCTTCTCCTCCCATGTGGTTTTTGAGCAAAAGGGTTGGAGTGGGGGATCTCCAGAGGTGTCCCCCAGCGTAGGTTATTCAGAGCAGCGCCTTCTCCCCAGGAGGCAGCTCGGTGCTGATTCTGCACTGCCCTGGCTGGTTACTGGCTGGTGCTGGCCTCATGCGGTAGCTGTTACTTGGACTGCTGCTGTCTGCTTTGTCTTTGTCTTATTGCAGTTCTCTGGGGGAAATGGGAAAGCGTAAGCAGTGATGGAAAAGAAACACCATTAGCAGGTTTATACTTCAGTGCTCCCGTGCACGCTTAAGTCTGCGTTTGGAATGGCATTACAGCGGCAGCTTGAGGCTCGCCTTCTGAGCTGCGCGTCGTCGTCGAGGCTGTCTGTTCATCTCCCTCCTTCATTAGCTATCTTAGAAATGGAAATTCTCTCTGGATGCTGAAACGGGGGGAGATAAAACACAGATGGTGTGGTAGCTCCTCTTGAAACGCCAGTCAGCTGAGGAGTTTGTTCACTTGTGTATGTCTCGTGGTAACGTAAATTGATGTTATTCTTTGTTTTCCTTCTGCGCACCAAGCAGGTGATCCGGTAACTTTGCCGGCCACCTCAGATTTTGCTTACCTACCTTTGCAATATATAGTGGAAGGCGTTTAACCATTTTCCCTTTCTCTCCCCTTTTCAGCTCAGAGACACTAGTCAACTGCTGTTTTTATGGAACCTCACTACACTGCCACGAAGAGCGCCAGCTCATCAGGACTGAAAGAGATCTGAGACTGACTTGTCCTATTTTTCCTCTGAAATCTTCACCGAGTAGTAAACATTTTTTGAAGGGGAAAGGGGGTAAAGATGTGAAAGCTCCCCCTCTCACCCTGTTAGGGCACCTGTACCTAATGTACATTTTCTTGAAAATTTAAAACAGATGCTAGGAAATATTTTATAAGACTTTTTTTTGCAATAAATGACGCATGAAATTATTAAAGACTATAAGACACGTGCAAGGAACCACTTGAATTATTGGTATGAAGAGTCACTGCGAATAACTGGGTTTTTTTTTGTAATGTGACGGTCACATTTGTATGTTTTGATAGGTGCCAGTGATGGAGCCAATTGCCTGGGAAGTTGACTGTAACTTTTGAACTTTTATTTTAACTCTTAACTTTAGCATTGCAATTTTCCATTCTATGAGGCTTAGTTAGTATTTAGTGCAGGTGTTAGCAGAGCTGTGATCTGTGATCAAAAGCATGTCCAAACCCAATTGTATTGTAAAATAGGAACAGTCCTGCTATTCGAGACCAATATTTCCCACAGAGGAAAGGACAGTGACCACAACCTCCGCCTATCTCTGCATTATGGGAAAGCTCCTTCCGTGTGAATATGGTTGCATTTTCTTTATGCTTTCGTCCCACTCGGGGAATTGAGGATTGTGGAGTAAACGTTAAGAAGGGCGACAACGCGGAGAGCAGCAGCTCGCTTCTAGTACTGTAAGGAGATGGCAATGGCAAGTGGAGAGCCGTTAAATGGAACGGCATTTCTGTTTCCAATCATGGCTTAATTTGTTCCTTTTGCCAGAAATAGTTTTCAGCTAACAGTAGAGCAAAGGTTTTCGTAGTGTTTCTGATGGTTGATCTGAGTTGCGTTGACTTCTTTGAATAGCTGTGAATCAAAACCACCCCCAACAAAAAGGAAACCCAGTGGGTTTTATCCATTTTATCCCTCTCCCCCCAAAGGTGTTTGGTAAGGCTTAGTTCAGTGGAGCTTGTGAATGCTAAACACGCTGCTGGAATATTGAGTTATTAAATATTAATTTATTTGTCACTAATTGTCGGACATTGTGTGCACACTTTCTCAGCGGTAGCGTTTCTTACCAAGTTCTTAGCAGAGGATTTATTATATAACCTGGGAAAAGAAGTGTTTGTTCCGAGGAAAGGAAAATGTGCACATAATCTACTAGAAGTCCAATTTGTGTTCCTGTAGAAGTGAAAAGACTTGTAGCAAACTCTTTTCCTCCTTGCTAATATCCCCATTTGATTGGAGAAAATAGAGTGTCTTTGTCTCGATCATGTAAAAAAACCTTTCTGAGAGGCATCTGCGGCAGCAGAAAGGCAGCTTCACAGCCTTCGTGTGTGGAGCCTGAATGAATCCCAGAGAATTTGAAGCTAGGACAACTCTGTCTCTTGGCTTTGAGATCGGCAACAGGTTTATTCTTGTTAAACAACTGGGGAGGGGGCAAGTGAGAGGCTGGGACAGGCATCCAAATCCAGGCTGGTTTATCTGCCGTTCACCCTGACCGAGGCAGTTCATGCTTCGTGCTGCTTCAGTTTCTATTGTTCAGAGGTAAATTCTTGATTTATGAAGCCAGAAATCGAATCCCTAACTGCCTGCTTCTTAAAAATGAGCTGTCGAATGCTGTACAGTAGGATTCTATTGTACCATTTTTCATAATAAACGATGAATATTTTGATTTTTTTTTAATTTAATTTGAGAATAATGTTTTATCTACCGTCCTTTTCACCAGTCAAAGAGGATCAGCAGTCTGATCCTGTCTGCAGCCTGAGGTTTGACTGTAACAATGAAGACATCAGATTTGAGGAAAGAAGCAGCGCTCTGATGTCGTCTGTGTGCCAGCCTTTCACCTCCAGAGACCAAACCCCCGGTGTCTTTACAACGAATGAGGGTCTTGGCCTAATAAATGACATTTTGACACTCCCTCCCCACAAAATAACAAACAAACAAAGAAAAAAGAAGCCACCAAACAACATGGCACAAACCAGTTTCTGCTCAGGAAAAAGGCCCAGGTCTGTAATAGCAGGGTTATTGCACATTGGATTGAAAACCTGATTGATGTTGTAAGTAGAAGCCAGTAGTGCCTGCCTGCGTGACATCTGACTCTTCACCGGTGCTCTCATCTCCTCACCTTCAGGAGCACTTGTGCACAGCAGCTGAAACAGAGAAAACACGCTTGAGAGAGATGCAGGTCTCTGCACTGGAGAATATGGGTATAGAAGCAAATAGCATAAAGATAGACAAGGTAGCTAACTGTATTTGAGTTGGTTTTCGCAGGAAATATTGCAGCCCTTTCTGTTCGAAACCGGATTTTCTTTGGCGATGAAGTTGTCAGGGATATTCTAACGATAGAGAATTACAATAATGTATCGCTTCTCACTTTTTCTTTTGCTTTAGTTGCTTAATATTTAAGCTTTGCTCCGTGCTACCTTCTTGTCTGTATATTGAATGGTCACTATGCCTCTTTCATTTTGTAGACTTGAATGAGGAAAAAAAAATAATGATTCACCCTTTAAGGTTTGCTGAGAAGTAAATGATAAAGAATGTTGTGTAACATTTATTCAAATAAAGCCTTGATTTTTTTCAGTGCTCTTTTAAAGGGAAAGAACATTGAATAATGTTTTGATGTCTTACCTTTCTTGTTTAGTAGTTCTTGACACGAAGGTTCTTTGATTTATGGTTTGTTCGGTGTCTTACCTTTCTCGTTTTAGTAGTTCTTGATACAAAGGTCTTTGATTTATTGTTTTGGTTTGGTTTTGATTTTGGTTTTGTTTGTTTTTTCTGAATTAAAGATAAAACCGAGGTTCCCAGTCCACTGCTGGAAGCCTGTGGACAAGCGTTTATCCAGCCTCGCCTCCTCCCGCAGTGGCTAAAAGATACCGAGTTGTGCCAACCAGCTGGACGCTTCCCACGAGCAATAGGAAAAAAACTCCTTTTCTTGTGTAATTAGCAAGAAAAGATCCCATACACCTTGCAGAGACAGACACAAAGAAGCCCCGCTGGCTTCGTGCCGCGGCTGCGACCGCGCCGCACCAAGTCCCGCTTAAAGGCGCAAGGCGGATGTGGTGGGAAGAGGTGGCTGCCCCTCGCAGATGCCACTGCAGCGCGGTCGGTGAGCGCCGAGCGAGCGGCAGAGCTGGGGGCCGGCTCG
Source organism: Chloroceryle amazona (assembly GCA_027560015.1). Lineage (NCBI taxonomy): Eukaryota > Metazoa > Chordata > Aves > Coraciiformes > Cerylidae > Chloroceryle > Chloroceryle amazona. Next base: position 5,180 of record JANHFX010026187.1, read on the forward strand.
GGGCTCCCCGGGCTCTGCTGGGCTGGGCGATTCTCCCTGCGAGCAGCCCAGGGTCGCGCCGAGCAGCAGCAGCGAGGCGTCGAGCGGCCGAAAGACAGCGCGCCGAGCCTTTGAACGCCCGCCCGCTGCCCGCCCGCTGCTTGCTCGCCACCTGCTCGCCCGCCGCCCGCCCGCCGCCTGCTTGCTGCCGGGCCCATGGCGAGCACGTCGGCGGAGATCATCGCCTTCCTGCTGACCATTTCAGGATGGGTGCTGGTCTCCTCCACGCTGCCCACAGACTACTGGAAGGTGTCCACCATCGACGGCACGGTCATCACCACTGCCACCTTCTGGGCCAACCTTTGGAAGACCTGCGTGACCGACTCCACTGGCGTCTCCAACTGCAAGGACTTCCCATCCATGCTGGCGCTGGACGGTCAGGCTCCCACCGACACCCATCCCAATTACCCCCACACCCTCCGTGACGGTTTGCGGGAGTCGGGGGCTGGTGGGCAGCGGGGAGTCTGGGCGCGGTGACTAGATCCAGGGGGGGGTCGATAGGAACCCCGTCGGTGGCGGCTCCCATGCGGGGTCATGGGCAAATGCCCTTGTGTACTCTCACGGGTGGCAGCACGCTGTTTGTGGACACCCAAAGTGGGATTCTTCCCCTAAAACCCACCGACTGGGATTATATTTGGTGCCTAAATGTCCATTTTGGCCTCTCTCACTATCGCTACCAGCTTTTTTTTTACCCCATCGGAGGACTCCGTGTGCGTGGATTTGACACAAGAATGCGGGTGAATTTTTCTTGCCGATTTGTTTTCCAACTGTCATGACATTCCTCTTTTTTATGGTTTTGCCAACCGTGCAACGGTCGGTGGAGAAGAGCAAGCCTCGGTGTCATTTTGTTTTAATTAATGTTCCTTTGGGGTTTTTTGCTAAGCGGTTATTAACTCGTCTGTAATTGCTTCATTGATGAATGACAGTGTAAAAGCTCGGGGCAGTCAGGGATGCAAAGGTATGCAAGAGTGATGTGTAGCTCAGCTTAGTTTTAGCGCAGTGTTATTTTGAAGCAAAGCTGAGAGAGAGCTTTGCTTGAAAGTGCCTGAATCCAAAGACTGAGTGGATGCTGCCTTTCTTCCCTGGAAAAGGGGAAACATTTTTGCCCTTTAAGGAAGCCCGACTAGGAAACTGGGTGACTGCAGGAATCCTTTATGGCTAAACTTTAAGTTGATAAATCTGCACTGATTGTGGCTGGTACAAACAGTGGAAGCGTGGATGGCCTCGGTTTACAGCCTCAGGAGTGGATGCAAAGGAAGGGAGGAAAAGGTTTTAAAATTAAGGCACCTTTTCTAAGTTTTTATACTCAGAAACAAACACAATATACAATGTCCTAGTGGCTTTGATATCCACAAAAAAAAAAAAGGCCTGCTCTCTCACAGCCAGACTCTCCTTTTGCACTGGAGTCTAAGAGTGGATTTTGGTGTGAAAGGTTTGTTTAAAAGGAAAAGAAAATGCGTTAATCAAATCGCTAACAGAGATCAATATTCTCATAACAGGGATTAATATTACCATGAAGTTAATTAATAGCAATATCAGAAAACCTTTAACCTTTCTATGTACAAAGGGCTGAAAAGGTCAAGATACTAAAAAGAAGTAATGCAGGCAACTCTTTAGCATCACTGTTTCAGGATGCTTCCCTCACAAAGAGAAGTACCATTCCCCAGACCTTTTTGTGACCCAACTCTATGGTGGCAGAGGGCTTTGCCAGTTCCTCCAAAGGGGTGGGGGAGCTGGCAGGCCTCTGCTGACATCAGTCAACCTATGACCAAGTGTAGCAGCTGAGAACGTGGATTCCAGGCTTGGGCAAGGAGCTGTGGCCCATGTGCAGGTGGCACAGAGTGATCACCGGTGCATAACCTTTCAGATTCATCAAATGTATGGTTTAGCTATTCTTCTAATTCTGGGTTAATCTGTTTTCAGAGTAAGAAAAGCATAGTTACAAACAAAGTGTGCAGAATTGGAAACACCATTCCAAAAGGAAGAACAAACTTGACAGCAAAGTCCTTACCACTCCTTCCTCCAAACTCTTGTGCACTGAAACCTTGTGTGTTGGGTAACACGTTCCACTTGCCCACTTCTGAGGCACCTTCTGCACAGTTAAACGGCCATCTGAGTACTACCTTATTTTGGACAGAAATGAATCCAAAATGCACATCTGGAAGGGCCTTATTCCATCCTCCTGCCCAGACTGTTATAAGTAGTGGGAAATTCTTGGGTTCAGTGTTTCTCAGTAACATCTCTAAATGCTGTAGGGCCAGGTCCTGGTACCCAGGCACAATGCAAATGGCAGGCAGGCTGGAGAGAGAGTAACATAACACCCACAGCACAGACCGGTCAAGCTGGGAGGGGGCGGAGGGGCAGCCACCACAGCCAGAGGTGCTTTCAGTGGCTAGCCTGGTCTAGGCTCCCCTGCTTGCAGTTACAGGCTTTGCTGGGAACCTGCTGGTGCCTGGCAGTGGGTGTGTACATCCCCTTTTCACCCTAACCCTTCCCTGGTGCAGTGGTTGCAGCACGTCATGCATAGCTTAGAAGGATTTGTATGTCAGCATTAAGTTGAATCTGCCTTGGTGCTCAGGTAGCCTCTCCCTTACCTCCTCTTCCTCTTTGCACAGACTTATCTGGCTAAGCTGGATCCCATTCCCTTTGATTGGGAACATGGGAACTTCTTCACTCCATCCTCAGGTGGGAGACTCCGAAGACATAAAAAAGGGCACATCTGGCTTCTCGTTTTCCCCGAAGTGTTTGTGAGCAGAAACAATAACCCTATAGAGATACACGTGATGGTAATGTGTTGCTCCCCTCAAAGTGGTAGGGCAGAACTCAGAAATTACTAGAAACATTTTTGTTGTCTCAGGGAAAGGTGGCTCTGCTCCACTCCTTCCTTGTGTAACTGGAGAGGATCTGCCTCACAAAGCAGTTCCTCTTCTATGGAAATTTTTTTTTTTTTTTGTCAAATGGGAATCATCTGAGTTTCGTTGGACTTCTCGTCTGGAGAGATTGCTCGGGTCTGCCAGAAGACCAGGGATAAAATGAGAGGGTGAGAAATGATGGTATTGCTGTGCCAGTTTCTGGGGCTCTCCTGTGGGGTACAGGAGAAGTCCTTCCTTCTTCAGAAGCAGTGTTGTAGTTTGGGTTAGGAGTGATGTGGAGATGGTTCCCCGTTACCGTTGTTTTGATTTGCATCACAGAGTGGTCTGGGACTTTGCTCCCAGATGGCTGTAGGGTGGCACAGCAGCTGGGCTGCCCCAGTGACTTTCAGGCCATCACTTCACACAAGTGGCCACCAGAGAAAGTTGCATGTGATTCCCGTCCACCTCTGTGCATTCCTGCACTCTTAAGAGATCACTTTGGCCAGTCCTCATTAGCAGCTCAGCCACACATTCCATATGCAAGCAAAAGGTGTTCTTTCTGTCTGAGGGACTTATGATCATTCTGGGTTTCCTTTTGTGCGCTGCTGGTCATAGGTGGAAACTTAGTGATGAAACTACCTCCCTAAAAGAGGTCGTATCAGTTTCCATGTTTCCAGTGGCGGATCCGATGACCTTTTGCAAGAACAGAGCTGAACAAAAATTTACTTATGAGATGAAAGAGGGTATTAGAGCTTAGAAAAACATCCAAAAGCAACAGATACGTACTTATAGAAGGAATCTGCACTGTATCTGCCAGGCAACCTCTTACACTTGATGTGATACAGACTGCAAGATGCCAGCAGAGGCATTTGTTGTGAAAGTGACAGTCCCCAGAACTTTGCTTTTTTTTTTTTTTTTGACTGTCATATGATATGAATATATGAATTCCTCCTAACTCTTTGAGAGCATGAGAGGCAAGCGTGAGAGCAGTGAAGCAAGATGAAGATCTAACAAGATTAATTTAAATGCAAGACAAAACACATTTGTTTAAAGAAAAAATAGATTTCACTTGGAATGCAGCTAAACATGACTTTATGAGTAATGCATGTTTGTCTGCTTGTCATTTTAAAACGTATGGCTTTTTGTTGCTTGGGAGCTTCATTTAGGTGGTTAATATATACATGACAAGCTTCCTACAGAAATTGGTGCAAATACAGATAATCAACATTTGGAAAAGGGATTATCCTTGATCTTGAGTGGAAGAGTGAAGAAATAGGCAGCTCCCTTTTACACTTCTCTTCATTTTAAGCCTTGGTGAGCAATGTCATGGTCTTTCTTTCTAGGAAGCAAAGAAAAAGTTCAGTTACTCGTCCAGCCAAATGGTATACGTAGTTCTAACCTAGGGACCAAACAATAGGAGGCTGGATTTGGTGAAAAGGTCATTTTCACCCCTTCATGCTTCCTAATGCTCCAGTCAACATAGTGGGACTAACAGAGTGTTCTGCTCTTCCACATTACCAATGTTGATGATGGGTTTGGGTTTGGGTTTTTTTATATATGTTTTGTTTTAAAAATGTGTGCCAGTTGGATGTCTGCTCTGGTGAACTGACACAAGTCCCAGTGTGGTTGGCCTGCCCAGTTCTGTGAAATATTTAGTGAGGAAGGTTATTCATTCAGCAGAACTGAGCAGTCCTCCAGCTCATGCTGTTTATAATTGAAAATGATTTCTGGGTGAGTTAATTATTTCTTGCTGTCTCACTACCCTCTACCTATTCTAAAACCGTGTATTGACCTTCAGGAACAGCAGATTTCAGCCCTGCGATTCGTAGCATATGCTGGTTATTTTGGTTGGGGTGAATATTTACTGTCTCTCCTAGGAGGTTCAGACATAAATAAAAGTTTAGAGGACCTCCGGGTAAATATGTTCATGGTTCAGCACTTTAATGTGTCAATTAGCTACTAAAAGTGTCAATAAATTGGGTCTGTCAAAAATAATAGCTTCCTTGCGAGTCTCCATCTCCCACTTTACCTGTGTGGTACAAGAAATACATTACAGATCTCCAAAAGCAGTAAAAGCCAACTTTTCCAAACCTATAGCAAATATTAACCAAGCAAGACTGCTTTCTTCAAATGTGGCTCTTGCACAAATTACTCTCTCTTGTATATTCCAACATGTGAGACACTTAGAGTTATTTCATCAACTGTTGCATTTCTTTAGCTACAGAAGCGTGTTGCAAATGAAAGAAGTCTGTCTGGATGCCAAGAGATGCAGAGAAATACCAGTAGGTTGTGTTGGCAGACTTGCAGCACACCTAAGTTCATAAAATGAGGCATTGTGTGCTACAAATTGCTTGTTGTGTGCTGCTTGTTGCACAAAGTTGTGAATCAGTGGGGTTTTTTAAACATTGTTCAAACACAGAACGGTCATCCTGGAGCTGATATGCCTCCAGCAGCAGCTAAAGGGGGTGGCACTAAGGAGAGCAGAAGGCAAACAAGCATCAGTGGTAGCCATCTGTACCTAAAGGACCTGCCAGCCAGAGCAGATTTCTCTTTAATGAATGTATCCAGACTATTTTTGAATCTCTGGAAACCTTTATCATCCACATATCCTGTGGAGAGGAATTCCACAACTTCATTATATAAACAAGTGTGCTTTTTGTTTGGAATCTGCTGCCTTCTGTTTCCATTAGATGTCTTCTAGTTCCTGTTTTAATATATTCATTTCCTATATATTAAAGACTTTTATGCAGGGTTTTTTGTTTTGTTGTGTTTGTTTGTGGTTTTTTTTTAGTTTTGGTTTGGTTTTTCTTTGGTTGGTTGGTTCGGTTTGGATTTTTTTTGTTATTATGTAAAATTTGGTGTAATAGGCAATGAGAACATGGTTTAGGTCTCAACATTTCCACCCACTGGAGATCAAAGCAAAAGGAATGAATAACCTAATAGTGGAAGTACACTTTCATTTTAAATGAGCTGTAACAACAGGTTATGAAGAAAAACATCTTGTGATGGTTATTCAACTGTGTAAGATTGCAGTGGTCCACCCTGTAAACAGTGAGATTATCACAGTCTTTCAATTACAAGATATTCTCGGAAGGGAGAAAAGGCCAAGCAACCTGTTTTCCTGCTGAAGGGCCCTGCCCTGGGCCCTTCAGCTCAAGGCAGCTTCAGCCAGCATGGCAAAATTGTATGTGGCTAAAGCCAGCCACAAGCCATACATCCAGATTTAAGTATGGCAGTGATTTGTTTTATCTCGAAGGGCTACTGTGAAGCTGAGCACATGTTTGACTTCCCTGGATAGTGAGGCCCCCCTTGGCGGGTCCAAATCAAACTGGTAACATGTCCGAGCAGACCCAGATCCCAGACAAGGTCAGTGCTGCCAACCTGCTGCCAGTTATATTGCATCCACAACACATACTCACAGCAAGACTGACATGTAAGCCTTGGCTGTGTGTACACAGAGTGGCTCTGCAACCTGCTCCTGCACAGACCACGCGGAGTTGCTCTTCAAGGCCTCATGTATACAACCTCTTGCAGATACTGTACCCGATGCCACAGGATTAATTTTTTTCAGGCCCGAATGTTTGCACACAGTATGTTTCTTAGGAGCTGGGTTCAGGTGATGATGTCCTGTGAAGGGCGTACATCACTTAGGAGACCATGCTCAACAGTAAGGGGATGTTACTCCAGCCAAGGTCTGATTCAGTTTGCAATAGTGAATGCCAAGTGCTGTGCAGAGGGAGAGGAACTACAGCAAAACCCATTGTGGTCCCGGTTCTCACATTAGCCTCTTTCTCACCGCAGGTTACATCCAAGCCTGCAGAGGACTGATGATCTCCGCTGTCTGCCTGGGCTTCTTTGGTGCTGTTTTTGGGCTGATTGGGATGAAGTGTACAAAAGTCGGAGGCTCCGATCAGACTAAAGCAAAAATAGCTTGTTTAGCTGGACTGATTTTCATACTCTCTGGTAAATATACCTTATTTCTCTAAGTTCACATATTTGAAGTCATACCAGAGTTGCTTCTTTTCCACAGAAATCGACGCACAATTCTCCATGATTTAATTGGCTTCAGGGTCAGGCTCAAAGCTCTTCTGCTGGCTCCACTGAATGGTTTGTCTTATGCTTTTCAGGGTTGTGCTCTATGACTAGTTGTTCCCTGTATGCAAACAGGATTACGTCTGAGTTCTTTGATCCTTCTTTTGTTGCACAAAAGTAAGTACTTTCCTATACCCATAAATCTTTCAAAGAAGTAGACCTTAAGTTTCACACTGCACACCAGAGCCCATTTAAACAGAGAGCAGGTGCCTCTTCTGTTGGGCAGAGGAGGAGAGTGAGTGGGCTGCAGTTTTATTTAATGGTGTTTTCCCACTGGAGTAACCGTGTGCTGAAATGTAATGAGCAAACACTTTCGCGTACAATGATTGCTCTATAATCTTTGTGCCCAGGCTTATTGCAGCTTGGCAAGGTTCTGCTTGCTGCAGAATGAATGGGGTTAATCCGAGGTGAAGCTGGTGTTTATGTCAGAGACACAGCAAAAAGATTTCACAAGACAGAGGTGCTCATTAGGCACATCATTTGATAGGAAAGAAGACAATTGTTTCCTTAAGCTTTTGACAGAGGGTGGTTTCCATAAAGGTGTCAAGCACTGCGCAATCTTGAGTCCCCTTGAAGAGAGGTTTCTGCAGGCTCTGTGGACTTTTTGATGACAGTTTTTCCAATCCAGATGACTGAAATTTGGATCATAAACCTTATCATGACCTGAGATCTTATAAGCACTAACATAAATGCTTTTAACTATACTTGTAATTAAATTCAAAGCAGTGAGTATTTATAGAATTGCAGGATCCATAGTGGAAATAATGAGCATCCCTAAGCACTCCCTTTAAAGCTGTGCAAGTTCTCAGGACCTACAAAGGCAAAAATACACAAAACAGTGCTTGGACTTTGGATTCACACCTTAACTACTAAGTCTGAAATTGTTGGCTGTAAAATACAGACTTCCCTGGTTTGGCTTCTTACCTAATGTAACATTATCTCTAAAGGCAAGGATTTCAAACTTTTCTTGATGGTGATTCCAGGATATGTCAAGCATTAGGTGTGCATTTCCCTGAGATTCAAGTAAGGGCTCAGTAAGGAACCCTGGACCTTTTGCTCCTTGATAGAAAGAAAATAGTCTGAATAAATAACATTAACTGGGTTCTTGTTTATGGTAGGGCTGACACTGCTTCATCTGTCTTAACAATGAGTTTATATTAGTCTCCTCCATACTATCATTTCTGCTTTTTTGCTACTGTGAGGACAGCATCAAAAGACCTCCAAAAGAAACAAGGATGTGAGGTACTGTGAAGAAGATGGAGCCTGGCTAGAAAGCCAGAAGTTAATTATTCATCATGCTTGCTGTTCCTAGTGAAAAATACCATGGTTGTTGCCAGAAGTCTCTTTCCTATACTGTATTTCTATGCTCTTCTGCTGCGGAAGAACAGGCAGACCTCACAGTAGAGTTTTACTTTGAGGAATGAGAAATCCAGTTTAAATACAGAAATAAATGTAGTTAAAACACCCTCTACGGAAATTACCTTTTTCCCAAACAACCAGCAAAGCTCAGCTGTGGGCATACATAATCACAACTGCAAAGATAAAGGCAGAGAGGAAAGCCAGAAGTTGTAATTTGAGTTGTGCATGGTATATGTAGTTCATGCAATGACCTTGTGTCAGATTAAACAAATGGTGGCATTCGACTCCTTTCACTCTTAACCAATGTAAAATATGTTGGAGTAATTTATTTCCTTGCTGTCTGGGAACTCTTAGTTTAACAGGCATTGCAAAAGCATTTAATATGCTTTGCTGGTATATAGTGAAAATTTGACATTAGCTCTTCACCAATAGAGTGTTTTAACCTTTTGCCTTTTACTGCACAGTTCTCTTCTGAAGTTGTTCAGGCAGTGTCAAAGACAGGCTTGAGATACTGTTGGTGGACAACAGACAACATGAGGTGTTTAGCATCACCTCAGCCATCATATTTCTCCTCTATCCTTCTGCATTTGGAAGACACACTCTGGCTATGGGTGCAGGAGGAATCAGAGACTTGACTCAAGCTGATGCCCAGAAGACTTCTAGTTTGAATTATGTACCTAACCGAGGAATGACAGGCGCCACGGGGACACCATAAAACTCACCGTACTTAGAAAGAAATCTCAGGCTGGACTTTATGTCCTGATGCTATAGTTTGCATTGCCAATTTAAAACAGCTCCAGAGGAATTGCTTGATGCTATATAATACCAGAGAGTCTTGGGGACAGTGTGGGATGCCTTGCTGCTTTCAGGCAAGATGGATTTCATTTTTCATCAGATACCTCTAAAAGAGGAAGAATCTGTGCTTCTGTTTTGCTGTCTTGCTAATGTTGCTCTTACTGCTTCTCTTAAGAAACTTTTTCATCACTTCACTGCTTTAATTAAAAAAAAAACCAAACACCTATTACAGTATTTATCCTTTTTGTCCCTTGCCACAGTTTGAACTCCATAATCATGATCATTCTTACTGATGAATGGGATTAGTTTATCCAAATTATCTGACTACCTTCCTGTTCTCTTTCATAGCTTCTTGTCTCTGAATGGACTGTGCACAGTTCACGCAGGCTCTCTTTCCGCTGTCATGCTGTTACATTTGAAACAATCTTTTTCCAAAAATTGTAAGAATTAGACATTAAAAATATGTATTTGCCTTGGGTATTTGTGCTGATTCAATAGGTAGGTAGGTATGTCCTTTACATATGCTGACATCCAGTCATTTAATGAAGATTTCACTGGTTTGCTTTGAAGTTTACTTCATGGTTTTAATGTACGTAACAACTAGAATTTTTCTACTGATATTGTACTTTCTTCCTTTCACTGGATTCTGCCTCCCTAGATTACAGGAAAAAAAAAAATCTGCTTTTGGACTCTTTGGTCAGTGAAGTTGAAGGTGGCTTTCATTTTTTTTCAGCTTCAATTTTCATAGTCCTCAGCAGTTACTACCTTAAAGCCTCCTTATCAACATACCACTTCCCCCCTGAGCTGCCAGAGATCTCTGAGCAATCTCTTAATCTGATTGATTTCTCTGATTGGAACCAGTGGATACGCAGCCACAGCCTTCAGAGAGTGGCTGCTTTGGTTCTTGCAACCAAAAATTATGAGTTTCCTGCAAAGATTTTAATGGTAAAGAGGAAAGGATAAAAGAGAACATGCAGAAATTTCTTCTAAAAAAGCCTATCTCCTTTTGATTCTGTTTTTTTTTTAATCAAGAGGTAATGTATGTAAGGGTTTTTTCATCTGGTAAGGGGTTTTTACACATACTGGATTTTGATGGGAAGTCAGCCTGACTTCTAAAATGCTCAAAAGATGGATTGGATAAAATCCAGGAAGCCGTACACAGGTTGATGTGCAACTGAAAATTTGAAGTTTTCCTCATAAGCAGTAGTGTAAATCAGAGCTTTTTAATCTGTTTAAAGATGTGGAGGAAAGACCAATTAACCCAGTTCTGCAATTTATTAACCTAGTGGTGTGGCAGTCACCTGAGAAGGGCCCATATATGCAATCTGTTTGTACGTGTTGTAGTAACAAACATTGCTTAAAAAGTACAAAGAATCCCAAGAACAAAGGCCAGACCCAATGTCCTCTTTCCCAGAAACCTTTTCAGGTAACCCTTTTCTACCCAGTTAAGCCCAATGAAAGCTTGGCAACAGCCTTCCTGGGCTTCGTTCCACCTGTGTTCTCCAGCAGTTTGTGCTCACTTGTGTGGGGAGCCTACCCCGGTCCATGTAACTCAGGTGTGCTTTGGCAGTTCCTGCAGGGATGGAGGGATCCCCAGGATGGGGGGGGGGGGCTTCCCTCACATTGCAGTTAGTCACTGGATCTGCCTCTATAGCTCATTAAAAGAGGTGCCTTGAGGGTGTTTTAGAAGTATACTTTGTATTTCTTGTGTGCTCACCCTAACAGGATCCTAGGTGATAAGCTCTGATGTAGGCATTGGCTTCTAATCAGAGAACCTTCAGTCCCTGAACAGACAGAAATCTGGTCAATTCTTGTGAAAAACATAGCACAAGGTTGGCAATGTGAGCACAGGTAGAATTAAAGTTTTAGGACTTGGGCAGATTTTGAAGTCAAATGGTGCTGGGTGCAGAACTTGCCAGGGTGAAAGGCAGCTGAGCTATGATTTCTAGCAGTTTAATTTGGGGGTTGGATGCCTAAGTCCTACACTGGGTATGGAGAATGTTTGGGGGAATCTGATCCTTTTTTAGCAAGGAATGATAAATAAAATCTTTGCTTAGATGTGAACAGAAAAAGAAAAAAAAAAAAAGCCTAGAAGTTGGAGCACTCGCAAGGCCATGAAGAGTGAGGTGCAAGGCCTCATGAAGTGTCCTACCTCTGAACTTCAATGTCTCCATCTCTTTTGAGATGAAAAAATGATTTTTTTAGTTTTGTTCTCCAGCTGGTGTTCACCCCCTTGTCACGTATTATAAAAGTTGCTATATCGTTTTCTGGGTGTCTGGGCTCACAGGCAATTTTTCACTGTTTCCACAGTGTCATCTTAGGATCATAGAATGTTTTGGGTTGGAGAGGATCTCTAAAGGTCATCTAGTTGAACCCTCTTGCAGTGAGCAGGGACACCTTTAACTAGATCAGGTTGCTTAGAGTCTTCTCCAGCCTGACCTGGAATGTTTCCAGGGATGGACCTTCTACCACCTCTCTGGGCAACCTGTGCCACTGTTTCACCACCCTCATTGTAAGCAATTTTTTTCCTTATAACCAGTCTAAATCTACCCTTTTCTTAAAACCATTACCTCTTGTGCTGTCACAACAGCTCCTCCTAAAACCACTGTCCCTGACTATATTATAGGCTTCCTTTAAGTACTGAAAGGCCATAATAAGGTCTCCTTGGAGCCTTCTCTTCTTCAGGCTCAACAACCCCAGTTCTCTCAGCCTTTCTTCACAGGAGAGGTGTTCCAGCCCTCTGATGATTTCTGAGGACCTCCTGTGGACCTGCTCCATCAGGTCCATGTCTTTCTTGAGCTGGACACAGTACTTCAGGTGGGGTCTCACCAGAGTGAACTGAAGGGGCATAACCGCCTCCCTTGACCCACTGGTTACATTTCTTTCGATGCAGACTAGTATATATGCTTGGCCTTCTGGGCTGCAAGTGCACATTGCTGGCTCATGTCCATCTTTCATCCACCAGTACCACCAAGTCCTTCTCTGCAGTGCTGTTCTTGATCCCTTCATCCCCCAACCTGTATTGATACTGGGGATTGCACCAACCCAGGTGCAGGACCTTGCACTTGGCCTTATTGAACTTTGTGAGGCTCACGTGGGGCCACTCCTCAAGCTTGTCCAGTTCCCTTTGGATGGCATCCTGTCTCTCAAGCACAACAACTGCACCACTCAGCTTGGTGTCATCTGCAGGTGGGTGCACTCAATCTCGCTGTCATGGTAGAAGATGCTCAACAGCACTGGTCCCTGTATGGACCCCCAAAGGACACTCCTCTGTAAAGATGCAAGTTTTGTAGAACAGTTTACCAGGTGTTTTCAGTTACCTGTTTTAGCTAAGGTGAAGTTAGGATCTGGTCACATGCCAACATTCAGAAGTAGCTGAAAAGTATGCAGGTGTACGGTCTTGCCATTGTACAGGCAGCCTGTCAAGCAGAGGCTTTCATTTGGCTGCCTCACCAGAGCTCAACAGTAAATAAATTTACTACCAAAGGCTTGAACAGCACCGTCACCTGGTTGATAACTGTGTCTGGATGGGGGACAGGGGCATGTGTGTTAAGCACAGGATCCTGGGCGTCAGGTGGAGATAAAGGTTTCCTGAAAGGAGGAACTGAAGCAGAGAAGGAACAAGAGACACACAATCTGTCCTAAGAGTGAGGAATATGAGAGTCTGGAGACTGTATGGCTTATGATCTAATGCAGGTCATCCTGAAGGTGTTTTAAAGGGCAGTACCTCAGGCAAAGAGCTGGGGAGTGGAGCAGACAAGTGGCAGCCATGGCTTGCTGCTCATCTTGAAGCTCCAGAACTGACATTATGGGTGCTGAGTTGGGGAAGGAGGAGGAAAAGAATCTCTTCCCCCTTCCTTTCTTTACTACTGGTGCTTTAGAAACTTGGACTTACTCTCATGCGATGATGCTCCTAATGCACCACCATCTCTACTTGGAGTCAAACTGAGAGGTTTCTGACGCAAGAAATTTGTGTCTGCCCTGGGCAGCAGGGGCGACCCGTTACTGGTGACCTGGAGCTGTGCCCAAGGGCTCAGAGGGGAGTGGTGTCTTTGAGCCTGAATCCAGCTGCAGGGACTAGAGCAGCAGCAAATTGCTGGCACATGCACATGTGTGCACACATACACATCTGTACATGTGCATGTGTGCACGTATGTGCGTATCTACATATAAGTTGCATGCATGTGTGTATTTATATTGCATATGCATTTTATATAGACACAGATATAAAAACCTCACATTTTCAACAGGCTGGAACATGGACAGAGAGAAAAAAATCCTGAGAACCAGAGGTGAGACTTAAGGAGCTGTAGGCAGCAGCTCTAGTCACTGGCTCAGTGAAAGCCCCAGTCCAGATTGGGAGCCAATGGAAACAAACCTGAAATGGTCCAAGGAGGCAGGATCTGGACGCTGTAAATGGGTCAAAGAGCTGTGTAACCCTGCAGCCAAGCAATCCAGGAGGAGCTGTGGCGAAGCCAGGAACCCTGGCTGGCTGTGCAGGGAGAGAAGCATGGCCCAAGCATACCCCAGGGAGAGAATTTGCCTGCTAAGTAAGAAGGAAATAGTGAAATTAAATGTGGGTGAATGACAGAGCTGTTGATTTTGCTATGGGTAATGTGTTAGGGAAGTTATTCAGGAAAAAAAAAAAATGGTTCTATTATTCTGAAAAAAATACCTGTTAAATCCATGCACTCTTCTGTTAAACCCATTTATCAACTTTCTGCAGGTATGAATTAGGAGCAGCTTTGTTCATTGGATGGGCTGGAGCTTCACTCTGCATAATTGGTGGCAGTATATTCTGCTTCTCAATAGCTGAAAACCGAGCTTCTCCAAGGTAAACCACAAGTTGTACTCCTTTAAAGAAGTTAGTACTAGTGCATTTGTACCGGCTCTAAGTATGTGGTTTGATTCTTTTTCAGAAAGACTTTGTAGTGAGGTACAGGAAAAGACTGTGTATATGAAAGAAAATAATGGGATTTAAGGATAATGCTCAGTCATTAATGTAATTAAGGAAAGCTACTGACTTGGAACAAATATTTGTGTTACATATACGTCAGAAATTTACTACAGCTGGAAAAAAAGGCATTCACTGATATAGAAAAAGTGGTCAGGTCACTTCAGAGGTATGAAGTTTCTTTAACTGCCAATCACCAGATCAAAAGAGAGATGTGAAGGAACATTAGTGGTGGCAGTGGGACCTCCAGGAGCAGAAGAGGGTTGATAATGAAAAGGCACGGCTGGGGGGAGTCACTTTGACCTAGGATCTGTCACAGCCTAAGTATTTCATGAGTGGGCCCTAATGTGCTTAGCTGTGAACAAGGGCTTATGAAGTGAATTGTGGGAGATGCTGGAGGAGTACTGTCAAAGCAGAATGAGACCACAAAGAAAGATGTCTTCCCTGTCCCCTGCCCTGAAATTTATAGGTACGTTCCTGTACATGTCTTCTAGCTTTGTGTTACTGTAATGCTTGGATGCAGAGATGTTATGTGTCTGTGGGATGAACTGTAACTGTTTGGGTTTTTTTTCAGGAGGGGATATGCATATAATGGAGCCACATCTGTGATGTCTTCTCGTACAAAGGTCCACAACAGTGTCCCAGACAAAATCCCACCAAAGCACTTTGACAAGAATGCTTATGTTTGATGGTACTGTTGAGTACCATCAGAGCATTTGAAAAATGTGTTCATACGTTTCATTCAGAGTGATTTCTCCCCCCAACCCTAATGTACTTACTACTACAACAATGACTTTTTAGAACATTAACTTGCAGCTTTTTACATATTGGTGTAAATTTTATTCTATAATATTTTAAGATTGATGTTGGTATTGTAAAGTTTATACCTGGAAATCATGAGCTGATGCTGCCATCTTGAAAAAAATAAATGAGGTATTTACCAATTTGTATGTCAATTGCTTACGGGAACAGCATCAAGCACATCATAGCTACTGCGGCACATCATTGAGGCTGCTCCTGAAATGAGCTTAGCACTGGACAAAACAGCCATACTCTGTGCAGGTTAGTATGTAAAATATCTCACCACCGATTAGCAGGGACCTGAGAACTGCAGAGCACATCGTAACTGCAGCACCAGGTGACACTTGGTGGGAACCGGCGAATTTTTACCTCCTTATCACATGGCCAGAGTGGAAGAACTTGCACCTTGGTCATTTGGTGCCATAGGAATAAGACAAGAGTGGGTGAAGACAAGTATGGGATTTGGGGATGTAGGAGCAGGTACTAAGAAGAGTCAGGGCCAGTTCTCACAAAAACAGTCACTAGAGAGTATCCTGCCTAAGAAGACTGCATGCATGAGAAGAATAATGCCTGCGTGACCATGAGCTTTCATGTGTGTGGCAGGGAGAGCAAAGGGTGAGCGAGGCTGCAGCCCCCAGGGAGTTGTGTGGTGAGTTAGACAAGGCTTGGAGACAGTTCTGACATTCTGCATCTGCTTTGTGCCACTGGGTTCACACCCTGCCTTTGCACTCATCCCTGCTGGTGACAAGTCACTTCCAAGGGTTTAGTTTCATTGCCTCTGGCTGGGCAGGGTGCCAGGACATCTTTGGCTCCAGAATGGCACCAAGCCACTGGTTAGGAAGGAGACGCCCCAGTCAATACCAGCTGGCCTGCTCTGCCAGTGATATTCCTGAAGGGCTGACCGAATAAAAACAGGTAATACTGAACAGCACTATTTGAGATTGGCCCAAACTAGTTCCAGCAGTTCAAAATTTCAGCTAGTACTTTTTTTTTTAACCTGTCTATTGAAGTGTGATGGCTTTTATGGGAATGTCATACAATGAGTCAATAAATGACATCAGAGGTTATCAATAACCACAAAATGCTTTCTAAACTGAGACCCTAAACATTAGATACAAACTCAGGTCTGTCTTCAGCTTTGGTCTGAGGGACTCTTGGGAGTTCAACCCACTGGTTATTTCAGGACAAAGGACCATTCATTTTTTTAGACTTAGACCTACTTAATAATGGCACAGTATGATAGAAAAGGTTTTGTATCAGATACTATCTAAAATACATCAGAACCACAGAGCTATTAAAGGCTCTTTTTATTTTACTTTATCTCTCTATTTCATTTAAGTCAAAACACTGTTGTGTTTTTAAGAAGGCAGCTAATATGGACAAAAGAGAAATGGCAGGTCAGTACTTTCCTCACCTTACTTTGGTGTTTTATTTTTTTTTCCAATTTCTTCTGCTTTTTTGTTAGCTAAGACTCAACTCTAGAATAACTTCCCAAAATACAAGGCATTTAATAATAACAACTAGTAATAATGACAACTAGTTTTATGGCAGAGGCCTTTTTTTTTTTTTCATTTGGTGTTTATTGTAAACCATGGTGGAAATTAACATTTTAATAAATGGAAATATTTTCTTTAAAATGTGCACAATTTTATACAAAGTTTATGATAAAATACAAAAAAATATGCATTTGAAAATTTTATAAAGTAATACTCTGCAATAAATTCTGTTCATTGGTTAACAGCCTTTCTTGCAAGACCAGTTTCAATCTTTAATGTAAACATTAGAGGGAAAATCTTCACCTAAGAGAAACCAATGCGAATGAAGAATTAACTCTCAGCTTCCAAACAGACACAGCCCGAAACGCGTGTATGAATATTCCTGTTTCAAATTCAGGACTGAAGACACAAGAGCTCTGTAAACACTATTCCTTGTTACCATGTGACCAGTACGAGAAATGAATAGGAAACACTTGATGTTTTCAACTGTATTTTCAACCCCAACAGAACCTGAAAGCAGTGCCTCCCATGGGAAACACAGCAATTAGATATCTGAAGAATCACTCCAGTCTGTTACAGTGACTAAGCTGCTTTTTAATGTGCTTGTATTCTCAGCTTCATGAAGGCCTGTTAAAATGACAGGAAAATATGAACTGTTACTATTTTGGAGGTATTTTTATCTTGTATTTATCTATGAGATAAAATCACATGCTATCTGTGTGAGCAAACACCTGTGGACTTCAGGAAGTCCAGAATTTCACCCAGTGAGGAAAGTACAAGTGCTGACAACACGAAGGCTGTTTCTGTCACAGAATACAATGCACAGTGCAAGCAGTCAGTGTCAACATGACTTTCCCTTTAAAAACAACCTGAGGTATCTTCAAATAATTGACACAGCTTTAACCTTTACGTATATCAAAATGTTAGGGCTAGGAAACTATTATATAAGTTCTAAGTTTGAGGCTATTGCTTTACCAGTAGTTCAAATATTTATCTCAGCCTGGTAGGTTACTTCAACATCTTGAACAAACCTGAAATTTTATTCTCCACACAGAGTAAGAAAGTTTTTCCCTCCTCCCTTAAATTTGGGAAGGGATTAAAAAAAAAAGTTCCAGAAGATTAATTTTGAAGCAGAGGTCGAAGCCTGACAGTATTCTGTGTTTTAAAACTTCAAATTTAACTTTCTTGGCACATCTGTGTATTTACGTGTGTGCATTATTTACATACAAGTATGTATCATAACTGTCATATATTTTATGACATAAACCCAAGCACACAGTTTTTGCTTACTTACTCTTACAAAAATCACAGAATAACAGAATCACTGAATAGCAGGGGGTTGGAAGGGACCTCTGGAGATCATCCAGTCCAACCTCCCCGCCAAGGCAGGCTCACATAGAGCAGGCTGCACAGGAACATGTCCAGGCAGGTTTTGAAAGTCCCCAGAGACGGAAACTACCATTTCTCTGGGCAGCCTGTTCCCCTGCTCTGTCACCCTTACAGCAAAGTTCTTTCTTATGTTGAGACGGAACTGCCTGTGTTCCAAGTTTGTGTCCATTACCTCTTCTCCCATCAGTGGGCACCACTGCAAAAAAAACCTGGTCTCCTCCTGACACCCACCCTTTAAGAATTTACAAGCATTGATAACATCTCCCCTCAGTCATCCTCTTCTCCACACTAAAAAGACTCAGCTCCCTCATCCTTTCCTCATAAGTTCTAGTCCCCTCATCATCTTTGTAACCCTTTGTTCTACCCTCTCCAGCAGTTCCCTGTCCTTCTTGATTGAACCAGGGTGCCCAGAACTGGACACAATACCCTAGATGTGGCCTCACCAGGGCAGAGTAGAGGGGAAGGACAACCTCCCTCGACCTGCTTGCCACACTCTTCTTGATGCACCCAATAACATATATTGAACTACAGTGAGTAATACACTATACTTAAGTTCTCCCCTAGGCATGTCAGTTGCTTAATGCTTATAACACCGAAGTACAAATACGTCACCTTCCTCCTTTGGTACACTTGTCTTTGGAAGACCCCACGCATGTACCACAGATGCAGCATTTGTCGACTCATTTTTCTGAGCTGTCAACGCCTTCTGACCTCTATCATCTTTCATCAATAAAAAGTCATCTTCTACTGATGATATATCCCAATCATCTTCATCAACTTCTGTGAACTAACAGGGGATAGAAAAAACATGCATTTTTCCTCTGTCCATTCAAGTGGGGCTGACATCTTCCATAAACTCAACAATGTGTAACTGCTAAAGAAAAATGCACATGCCCTTTACAACATCGATCACAACAAATTTAAAATCCACATAATACAATCACCTAAATTATATTAATTTACTATCATTGTTCCAAAGCTAAAAGTGTTTCGTTTTTTGTAAGTCAGGAACTGCGAAAGTTAAAAGTTCTGCCAGTTACAGAACTATGTTTTCAGATATTACACATCTAACTCAAAAAGGATTGTTTTTCCTGGGGTATCAGCTATTCCAATGAGATGGAAAGTCCTTTAAGCATTAGAATGCATACTCTTACATGAAAATAAAGACATGACATGTTAAACCATGCAAGCTGGCAGTTTAGTTTGCTACGTAAGAATTCTGTATGAACAGTACAAAAATTTAGTATTGCAATAAAGGCTTTGTCAATTTAAACCTGGTTTATTTAAGGAGAAAGGTGAATAATAAAAATTTAAAAAGCCACACGCTGGTCCAAGTTAAAATATGTGTTCCTCCTAAGACAGCCTGCATAAGCATATTTTTAAAGTGGTGAATTTGTGTAATGACACCACAAAATGAGTCAAGTCAAACAGACGAACGTGCTGAAGGCATTGAGTCCCTGGTCTCTCTTACCTCATCTGCCCATGAATTAACTGTCTTCATTCACCCTTTGAAGGAAGAGCTACAGCATTTCCCTATTTGTCAATCGGCTGTGATTCAATGGAGTCAAGCCATTATTAGAGAGCTTAACTGTGGAAAGCGAAAGCTGGTTTCTCACAAACCTAGAACCTTATGTCACTGCAATCTCTCAATATTACAGTGAGATAGAGAAGGTGCTTCTATTGCACAAAAGAAAGATTCAGCTGCTGTTAGAAAACAATGTAAGGTATGTACATACTACAGTAAAATCAACAAATACGAACGTGTTGTGAGTCTCGAAAGAAGGAAAGTGACTGCAGTAATGCTCTGTCTTGCAACATCATTCAATTTTAACATTGCAAACTGTTTTTCAAGAGCTGACAGCTCTGCTCAGTGTGCTGCATTATTAACATGCCAGCATTCAACGTCTTGCTGGTTTAAATTATCTGCATTTAGAGGGCGAGGTGATGGGAAAGTCAGAGTCACACATACTGAGATATGGTGGAGGAAGAGTTTCATCAAGCATTCACGAAGTGCCAGCTGATTTTTAAAGTACAAAATAGAGAGGAAAATGTCAACTTCAAACAGAATTCTGCTCTGATGAAGTGTAAATACACCACACCCATCAAAACTGCTAAGTTAATAAAGCTCAAAGACTTACTCCAAACAAATACCGCAATCCATACAATGTCGGTACAGGTAAACCTGGGTAATACAGCTTCAGGTAAGCACAAAATTAATATTCTCTGAAATGTTTCTGATGTAACTTCTCTGACACGTGACCTATATACAACACACGACAATGGGCCTTACAAAAGTTTGATGGTACCATTGGGGTTTGAGAATGACCATTAGCAGCTATAAGTATTCAAGCCATTAGCATTTAAGCTGATAAAAAAATTTGGACTTTCAGAGAAACCATCATGCCAATGGTGTTTTGTACTTATGTGTTTGGGGACTTTTGAAAATCCCGCCTAAAATAAAAAGAATTTCCTTGAGCTATATGTCTACAATTAAAAATACAGATATGGACATCAAGATATTAGCAAAGAATACAAGATGGTGTGTTGTTCTGTAAAGGTTCCAGAAACAAAGTAGCAATGCCTGCCCTGGGTTCATAAACTCATTTTGAGCTCATCACGGCCATACAGGAACATGCCACTGTGTTACCACACCAGGGACACAAATTATGCTAAATGAATAATAGCAGAAATATTTTTCATAGAACCTAGAATGATTTGGGCTGGAAAGGACCTTCAGAGATCATCTGGTCCAATACCTCTGCCACAAGCAGGCACATCTTTCACTAACGTGGTTGCTCAAAGCTCTGTCCAACCTGAACTTGAACACTTCCAATGACTGGATCATCCACAGCTTCACTGGGCAACATGTTCCATGGTCTCACCACCTTTGTTGTTTCCCTCTTACATCCAATCTAAAACTTTTGTGTTTGAAACCATTGCCCCTTGTTCTGTCACTACAGGCCTTGGTAAGAAGTCTTTCTCCATCTTTCATATAGGCCCCATTTTAAGTATTGAAAGACTGCAATAAGGTCTCCCCAGAGCCTTCTCTTACCCAGTGTGAACAACCCCAACTCTCTCAGCCTTTCTCTGCAGGAGAGGTGCTCCAGCCCTCTGATCAGTTTTGGGGCCCTCCTCTGGACCTGCTCCAACAGGTCTATGTCTTTCGTGTGCTGAGGGCTCCAGAGCTGGACACAGAACTCCAGGTGGGGTCTCACCAGAGCGGAGTGGAGGGGTAGAATCACCTCCTTCAGTGTGCTTGCCACACTTCTCTTGATGCAGCCCATGGGCTGCAAGTGCACATTGCTGGCTCATCCACCAGTACCACCAAGTCCTCCTCCGCAGGGCTGTTCTCGATCCCTTCATCCCCATAACCTGTATTGATACTGGGGATTGCACCAACCCAGGTGCAGGACCTTGCACTTGGCCTTATTGAACTTCGTGAGGTTCACGTGGGGCCGCTCCTCAAGCCTGTTAAAGTCCTCTGGAAGGCATCCTGTCCCTCAGGCATGTCAGCTGTACCACTCAGCTTGGTGTCATCTGCAAACTTACTGAGGGTGCACTCGATCCTGCTGTCATTAATAAAGATACTGAACAGTTCTGGTCCCAATACAGACCTTTGAGGGACACCACTCATTCCTGGTTTCTACCTGGACAATTCCTTACCCATCTAACACTCCATCCATCAAACCACACATAGCCAAATTAGAGGTAAGAATGTTGTGTGGTAGTGTATCAAAGGCCCTACAGAGCTCATCTGGATGACATGCACAGTTCTTCCCTTGTCCACTAATGTCCACTGATGTCAGGCACAACTTGCCTTTGGTGAAGCCATGTCATCTGTCTCTAATCACCCCCCCGTCTTCCACATGTTTTGATGTATCTTCTAGGAGGATCTGTTCATGGTCATATCAGGCACTGAGGTGAGGCTGACAGGTCAGTAGTTTCCATGGTGCTTCTTTTTACTCTTTTGAAAAACAGGTTTGATTATTTTTTTTCCTCTGTCAAAACAAGATACTAGCAAAGCAAGAAGGCTCCCTCCGTGCTGCTAGAATAGGAAATAAAAATTATACCAATTGCACACAAGCCTTGGGCTAGCTGTAGTGCTCCAGAACAGTCATGGTATAAGCTAATAAGCAGTGTGGATGAAGAGGTCACTTATCACCCCTCTCTTGGCAGTACTTTTCTATATACCAGTTCAGATGTACCCAAAAAGGCTACTTAGCTGTAATACCAAACTGTCTTTGAGAATTAAGTTCTTCACCATGTCAAGATGGTTTCAGCATCACAAAAAAAGGTAACAGATATATAGTTCAATTACTTAATAAAATAATAATGACAATTAAAAATGATACCTTCAGTTCTTTCACCTCCTCTTTCTTAATAAAGGCCTGTGCAACATTAATCCCTCCAGCTGGTTTGTTCTTATCTCCATGGTTAGAAAGACTCTTTCCAACTTGTTCGGTCAGTTTTTGAATAACTGTTCCTAAAGTTTATAAAAAATTATATTAACAGTTTCGATTGATAAGTAAGGGACATCACTATATAAAGCCTTCAGAAATGTTCCACAAAATAAAAATAAGTGAAAGAAGCCTCCTTGAGGCAGAGACTGTCTCTTCTTCTGCATCTGTATAAAACAGGATAATACACATCTAAATTGCACTGACACCTCCAAGTACTGTATTAATATAAATACATTAGCAAAAACATAAGGTGCATACAAACAGATACTACACTGAAGACGAGGCAGTCTGCCTTCATTATGTTTTCTAACACAGCAATATTATCAGGAAATGCAAAAATCATGCACAACTGTTACAATGCAAATATATATAAAAGGAGTGAAAAAACCTTTTGAAGTTTTGACAGTTGTTCCAGTTTTTTCAATTTCGCTTTTCTCCATCCCGTCCACATCGCTTTTGCCAGAAGCCTTCTGAAAAGCACCGACTTTGCTGCTTGATGTTTTTGACTGCTTTTCCAATAAAGCTGGTGATGTGTAAAACTGTTTAGTATCATCTTCATCTGCTTCTTCCTCTGAACTGAATGGCGGAGTTCTAGGCAAAACCAAAGACAAGCCAAGGAGTTACTGGGCTTCAGTGACCACATTACTATATACATATTTAAGCTTCCTTGTATTTTCCTTTCCAGTAACACATACATTTTTCTTACATGAAAAAAAAAAGCAGGATCTCACAGAAATTCTAACTACCCATAAAACTATTTAAAAGAAATCATGCTGCTGAGTAAACGCAGTTATCACAAAATGGTCTCTTATATAGACATGACTGTTTCCAGCTATGTAACTATCTTTACAAAACAACAGACCAATGCATTGCAAGTCTTGCCATGCAAACAATAAAAGGCTTTCATGGGTGAGCAGGGAGAGCAAATTTCAGGGTCAAGGAATCTGCCCCACAGAAAGTCTGTTCTGACATTCTGATAGATGAAAATAATTTAGAGGTTTTTTTAGAGCAGGAAATTATGAAGCAATGTACCTGACGTGAGTGGAATCTGGAATATTGTGTTTCATTTTGGTTGTTGTAATAAAATTTCAATAAAATTGAAAAATTCTGTCACCAAAGTCTTCACGTACTTTTAACTGGGTCAGAAAAAGCATCTGAGAATGAAACTAAAGGAAGTGATACTACCTGATTTTATTGAACGTCCCTCTAGTTCACAACAAAGAATACATCTGCTGAAAGGAGAGGACACTATCTTTCAGGGATAGTAACACTCTCAAATGGAATAATACTTTAAAAAAAAGTACAATATATATACGGTTCAGAAAGTGTTTACAATTTTAGCTTAATAATAGCTTGTGTGCGGCAAGCATGTGAATACTCAGTCACCAAAAATATTTTCTTCAAAAACACAAGGGAACAAATCCTACGTGATGCTAGATGTCTTTCTGGAAACTTCATTTCCAAAAATCTTCCTGGATCTAAAAATAAGAAGACAAGTTATTTCAAGAGTGATGTTCAACTAAGTAAGCATAAAGCTTATACAGAAGTAATTTGAATTCTTTGCTTAATTCTTACAATGTTAGCAGGAAATGTTCACATCAGTCACAAAACCCCAAACCCATAGGTTTGTTACCTGATGTACGAGCACTATGAGAGTAGCACCTCTTACTTTGGTGTTGATGTTCTCTCAGTGATGGCTGGTTTTCGTTCCACTGGGCGGACAACTGTTGAAGACCGTTTTACTGGTTTTAGTGGTGTGGCAGATGAGGAAATTCCCAGTTGACTGAACCTCTGTTTATCTACAAGACAAGTTATGCATCTCATTATTAGAAACAAATTTTGGTATCTTGTATCTTTAATTTCTGAAATTAAAGATGTCTCTGCTGCAGATTATAGTGAAGAAGAGAAAAAGCAGAGTTACCATGTATCTTGGCAACACAAGAGCTAAGATTTCTGCAGTTAAACACAATGTCAAGAACCTTTTAAAGGAAACTGTTTAATTGGTCACAACTATATAGAATATTTATATGAAAAAAAATGAAAGCAGCTATACAGAAATGTTGCTAAATAAAACCTTAAGCATCAGTTTAAGAGAATAAAATCAAACAAAATCATTTTAACCTTCTGAAGGAAGCTGAGGCCAGGAAATGGGTCTATTACAAGATGTTGATTTCTCTTCAACCATAAAGCTAACTTGGCGTTCAAGATGCTCTCGAATGTGGTGAATGTTGGGCTCCTGCTTCTGTTTGCATTCTCTAGCAGATTCAATAGCGCGCAGAATTTTATTTAAGCGATCATTTGGGATACCACGAACACCCTAAGGAAACAAACTGTATGGTAAACACAGGGGCTATTCCTTCTGGGATTTATATCTTACAGTGATATACATCCTTATAGACATCAAATACAACAAAACTTGCAGAAAAATCACAGAAGGTGTAACACTGCTCACAGGTGCAGCCATATCCTCTACTGCTGTGATTTGATGGACATCCTCTCAGGTTAATGAATTACACTCATTTATAACATGGGGAAATTTAGCTTTGGATTTTATATGTGGTACAAGAGTGAAAGGGAATAGCAAAAAAGTTGGACAAAGATTACCCCTCTCTTAATTAACTCAAAATAATCTTACTGGTTTAATTCCCAAAGATTCCAGCTTCTCCTCCAGGGCTTGCTCCAAGACAACTCGTAATTCCTTAGTTAAAGAAGGAAAAGTCTTCAAAGCATTTATTAAATAGAGATTACTTCTACCTGGTTTATGATCACCTTTCTCAGTTTCTGAAATAAGAATGGAAAAATTCAATTAATAGAAATTTGAAAAATCCACAGTATATGAGACAATAGAAACCTGCACAGAAGCATGCATTTTTTACAAACACCATAGACATACATGTGCACTTTTTGTCTACATGGAGCTGTATTTTTTACAATCCTTGGGAGAGCTCACTTGAAATTTATACATCGTCGGCACTTAGTACCCACCATCAGAAGTACCTTTTGTTCTTCTTGTTACAGACTTGCTGTAAAGTTATATGTCTGAGTATTTTGCAACAAAGATCTTTACTTTTAGAACTGCACTTGGAAATTTCTGATGAAGAAAGACTATCTTCTGAAAATTCTCTAGAAGTGGTATTTCAAATCAAAGCTGAACTCTAGCAGGAGTTAGGAGTATGACAAATTTGTTCTTAAGAGAAGCTTCAACCAACCTAATGTTCTGTGACAGAAAACAACTACTGAAATATAATATTTGGAAAATTCAAACACTTTCAAAAGTTTTGGTAAAGACAAAACCTTAGTCCGAAGCAGTTTCACTGAAATATATGATGGATAATACTTCTCTCCAAAACTCTTTTGAGGACAAGGTTCAGTGTCATGTTTTCCTCTGTGTAGGTCTATGACATCATACATAAAAGCAGACAAAGAAGTTTCTATCTCTTTCCCTTGCTGTAAGTGTCAGTAATTACATAAACTCTTATTCAAGAAATACAGAATCATCCAGACAGATTCTTCCATCTAAATTAAGGACTGACATTTAAATTAGGCCAAAATATTATAGGGTCATATAGTAAAGAAGTAAAACATACCCATTTGGAGCCTGCCCATAAAGTGTCCGAAGAAAGATGTAATTTTACTGAATGCCACTTAAACCAAGTGAACCAGTAACCTGTGGAACCACTATAGCTATTTTTAAACAGTAATTGTTTTAAAAGCAGCTCCATTTGATTATTATTTTTTCATTATGGGAAACATAAGCACCCTGAAGGGAACTCAAAGAAGCCTCAAGATAAACAAATGATATTGAGATTGCTTAGGATATAGTGAAGATATTTATGAGGAAGTGTCTTCCAATGGATCCTGTAAAGTGTAAAGAACTGTAAAGAACTACAGGTAATGAAAACTGAGAGTCCAGCTACCATACTAAATAGATCTGTGCTGAAGAGAACAGAATCTGGCTAAAATCTTATCTAGCTTTGGGAACTGTGTGGACAACAGTCGCTGAGAGAGATGGGATTAAAAGCGATTTGGCTGGAGAGCTGAGTCCTAGAAAAGGCTAAGTACTGGTTGTTGAGGAATAATTGGGATATCAGACTATCCCCTTGGGAAAGGGTACATTATGCAGTATGAAATCCTCCCAGAAAGCCAGATGTGGGACAGTCTAATGTGGAAGGCTCCAAAGAGTCTTCTGAAAATCCTGTCCCTTTCAGATGTTAATCCTTACAATAAAACAGATCCACCTAAAATAATTTTAAAATTCATAATTACTACATAATAATATGGGTAACAAGACTATCCAGCATTATCCTAATTAATGACAATATTAATTCTTGCTAATTAACTCAAACCAAATCCTCTTTGTCAGAGTCAACTATTTAAGGAACTGTTTTCTTACTAATTTTTGCTTTTTTAAAAAAAACAAAATACTAGATTTAACAACTTTGGAGACAAGGGACCCAAAGTCTGGTCCTCTGTCTCAGCTTCTACATAATGAAATAATGTGCCAGGTCAAGAATTTTCACACTATCCCTTAGAAATGGCTGTCACTGAAAACAAAAAAAACCACCTTGGTCCATTTTTCAGACTGCATTCTTTCTTTCTTTGTTGTACTGCAGGCTATGCCTTTAGGCACAGCAGAAGAATCAAAGACTATCCATCAAGAGAGAAGATGGCTAGCAAGAGCAGTGGCAGAAAGAATGGCAAAAATGCGAGCAGTTTTTATTTCAGACTGTTCAGGGCTGCTGGATTTTCCCTGGGGAAACCTCTCACTTCAGGACAGATGGTATTCAAACAAGTTTACTTCTTAAACAGCACCATTCCAGCAAAATTTAAGCTCACTGGCTATAAGGTTCAAGACTGATTCTGATGTTTGTACACAGTACAGATTATTACGTTATTTGGTGTTTCACCTGAAGTACTGTTAGCCTTCCTCAAGAGAAGAATACCATAGGATGAACCAAGGCTTTCCGTTCTGTCGCTGTAAATGTGGCCCTCACCACGTTTTCCTCAAACGAAGAAGAACAGCTGCCAACACTGGGCTATGTCACTTCATCCAGAATTGCACAACCCTGGCTGGAGTTGTGGCTGCTTAGAGGTAGGTAGGTGTGACTTAGATTACTTGCAAAAGTATCTTCGGTGCATTTATGAAAGCAAGCAGCTTCAACCTCTGCCACCAACTTCCTTCTTCTCTCTGAACTTTTTTAACCTCTTACAAAGAGTTTGAAAAAGGAGTGTGCATACATTGCAATAGTGTCAGCACCAAAGATTTCCCCATCAAACATTTTTTTGCTCTGCTTAGTTCAAGTGCCTTTAGGTATGTGGAATAAGCCCGCTTTAAAGAGCCAGATTTTCATAAAAACATCGAACTTGAATAAGGAAATCATAATATTTACAAGCACCAATAGCAAACAGGACACTAAGAAACAAAGAATGTTCCCACCCAAATCACACAAGCATACTGAAAGACAATGAAAAAAAAACCCTGTAGGTATCAAATAATATTTATTTTTTATTTTCAAGAAACACATGCCACTTATATTTTCAGTTGAATCAACCATTACCTTTTTCCTCTTCTGAAAGTTCCTCTATGGGCTCCAGCATATGCACCAAGGGTGCCTGCTCTAGTAACGGGGAAGAACGGGAACACCGGACAAACAGGACAGAAGAAGGTCAAGGTCCAGAGTGGGAAAGTTCAGCAAAAAAACCCTACTGACATCAACTTTCCTGATTGGTGTCAACCTGCTTAACAATTTCAAACCCAATGCAATGTGTCTCTTCACTGCCTTGGTGGTACATTTTTGTAGAGGACATCCTGATATGATAGTCACTTTAAGAGTGATTCAGTTGTGCAAACCTGGGCATCCAGTGTCATCTCAGATCTATCAGAGTTTTAAGCCATCAGCACGGGGCTGGCTGATGCATCACACAGGTAGAGAAAAAACCCATGCCTTTCTGGAACAGCAGCCAGAGGCCAGGTGGGATACTTTTAGGCATCTACAAATGACGAGGCCACTCAGGATTAGGTAAATGAATACTGACATACATGTCTTACAAGAAGCATTTTGATTTTAAAATACTGTTTACGTGCAATTTGATACTAAAAGTTTACAGAAGGCAAATAAAATGATCTGAAAGGTCTTTTCCAAACTGGATGATTCTATGATTCTGTGAAATGGACAGACACAGAAATCCTCAAAAATATACAAGAAAAAAAAGGTTAACTTATTATTCCAGAGAATTATTAAATACTGAGTCCATATATGCAAGACATAGAGAAATTTTATATATATAATTTCTAATAAAACAAATTTAAAAAAATCTTCAATCACCCCAGTATAGTGAGACTCAGTATTATCATGTGCTTTAAAGAAATCTTGACATGTCCTCTGCTGAAAACAGCTTCCTAAACACACTGAAATTATCATTCTATAGGCTGTCAGGTACAATTTACTTTATGTAAATGAACCCAGAGTACAGTTTATTTACAACTTAACAGACTTCAGATATAAGAGATGCATGAAAATGCTTATATGTAGACTAATAAAAATTCAGGCTTTTAAAACCTTCATATTCACCTTCTATAAATTAATTTATTTAAATGAAAATTGTAATTTCAGTTTCTTCGAGGATTTATAATAAAACCAGAGATGTGCAAACTATACTTTCAGCATTCAACTACTGGCATTATAGGAGAAAACAATTTCTTGGCCAATATTTTGGACCAACATTCATTTTCCCCAAGCTTCACAAGAAACGTTTGGCACCTGGTGAGAAGTAACACTTGCTGTCACATCTCCAGTATTCCCCATGTGAAGGGGAGTGAAACTGGTGGTGTAAATTCTTGGCTATGGTAGCTGCTCCCATGGTTTCCATACCTCCCTCTCTCCATGTTTTCCAAGTAAGTTACCAGCCTTAAGATTTGCTCCTATATTACTTGCCCTAAAGAAGGTCTAAAAAAATGCTTCTTACACCATCACAAGATGAAAATGTCAATATATTTTGTGGAAACACTTAAAACGAAAAACTCTTGAGGGACAAATAGGCTCTGGTCTTTCAGTCTTTAAGGCTGTAAAATTTAGCAGTGGCCAGAGCATTTCTGGGCACTGGAACACAATCCTCCACACCACTTCTCCTGGCACACTGTTGCCCTACAACAACTAACAGTCTCCAAAACAATGTTTGGGAACAGGTTGGGATCATTCGCAAAAGCCTGCAGTGAGCTTGTTTTGGAGGACAGAGCTTGAAGCACAGGTGAGATTATTCTGGGGGGGATTTAATTTAGCTGCATGGGCACTGAGAACTCTTCTTGGCTGGGCCTCCAAGATAGTAAGCCTGTTGCTGTGTAACTGGATATAATCTCTACTTGTTTTACCTGTACTTTACTCAAATGCAATCTGTTTAAAGGAGCTGGCTCATATCTGCACAAGCCCTTGTCAAGTAATTTAAGAGGAAAAGCTCAAGTCTTCAGTACACAGACTTGAAAAGAGTCTGTTGATCTGGCCTAAAGGTACGTGCTTCTCTTCCTTGGTATACTAGAAACAGAGGAAGGTAAAAATTGGTAAAATCAATAGTTGCAAGAGCAGAACCAAAATGTATTAGTGTTCCCTGTAATACTATTTTTCACTGCATGAAAACAGAGGAAGTCAAAGGCTAAAACACAGATGGGGGAGTGCAACATCTGGAAACACCAACTTCTCCAACATTAAGTGGCCATTTCCTTTCTTTTTACCATACACTTATTCTAAGAGATATTTATTAAACATCACATTGGCATCAAATGAAAGAAAAAGGGTCTTGGTTCATCACTCCTCTGGTTTACAGACAGGTGTGGAGATCATCCTATCATCAGCCCTTTCCCTGTGTTTACCAGAGATGTGCTGCTTCTGGCCATCTGATCAGACCTCTCAGCTCTTACTTGAGTGCACATCCTTGAAATCAGCAACATCTAAATATTACCAAGGTTATTTTTAGGAATCATTTAAGTCTGACTACACAACTAGACCTCAAATCTGTTCAAAGCAGTTTCTGCTAACTTCAAATCTAAAACACCACTGCTGATGCAGACTGAAATCTAACTACTCTAAATTATTGTAACCTCTTCTAGTTCATCAGACCTTTTTGCCCCAAATCTCAACAAGACACAATCCAATGTTAGCCTTAAATAAGTAATTGCTGCAACTTCTGACTTAAGTAATGCCAGTTACCTTCCTGTCAATTATTAGCCCTAAACCTAGTTCCACTGACCCTAGGCTGCTGCTCTAAGTCAACATCTTCAACATCAGGACTTGCTGGCCAGGATTTTATTCCCAGCTTTCATCTATCTTGGGTGTTGAACCTAGAAATAAATTACTTGCTCCTAGTCACTCCTCAGTTCCCCATTCCAAATGAACACCTAAGGTGTGTCCTTGACTTACTGGAAGTGGATCTTGGGAGACTGAAGCGAGGCAGAAGGCATGTTATGCTCCAGTAGATCACCTGCTTTGGACTATCACGGTACTGGCAGGGCTGGATATTAGATCAATCTTGCAGTTCAGATGGAACTTCAATTACATTTTGTTCATTGACACAGTCTGAACCCTGGTTCTCACATCCACCCCTTTCTTGGCTATAAACTAGAGATAAATTTCATCTTCATACTTCAACCTATTCAGTGAGGCTTTGCTGCTGCTGCCTCGCCTAACTGATCCTTCTTAAATCAATCGTAACTCTCTTTTCCAATCAATGTCTGTCTAATCCTAATCCTAACCCTAACCCAAGGTCAGCGATCCCTGTAAAACCTTGGCTCAGCAATAACCAGCTGTCTCTGGGTGATACTAGCCCTTTGCAGACCTTCCCATACCTCAAGTTCTGCTGGCATGAACCACCTTAACTCCAAAACGAGTTCATCTGATCCTCCTCAGCAGTCCCACGCCTAACCCTAGACAGACAATATTATTGCTAAATCCTGTATGTAGCCCGGTGGCAAATTCTAAACACATCCTCCCCAAATGTCATCAGCCAGCCTCAGTCCCAAACATAGTCCTACCTTTATCCTCAGAAGAATGGTTCCTGTCAGCTTCACGCTTGAAGCTACCTAGCTACCTAAATGTCAGCTCCCAAAACCTTCCAAGTCTTAACGCATGCTGGTCATATCCAGCCATAGAATACTAGCCATCATCAAGGCCAGTAACCTTAAAATGACCTCCCGAATGATGTGTGGAGAGATAGATGAGATATAACGAAAGTACATTTTGATATACTTTCTTCAGTGAATAATTATTCTACAGAAAAATTGTGCCTGGAATACTTTGATGAATCATTACACAGCTGCTTTAAATAATACTTGAAGACAATTTCTATGCAGGTGGAATAGGAAAATACATTTAACAATAATGAAGAATTCAGGCTGTGTATATTTCAAGCATGTCATATATTATCTGTCTGTTCTTAGCCACTAGTTTTAAAACCTCCAATATTCTGATAATACTATTGGAAAAGCAACCTTCAGGTCAACATTTAAATGAGAAATCCTGTATATTTACCCTGAAATATGAAATGCTGAAGAACTTTTAGCCTGAATAGAAGCGTTACAATTACCTATAGTGGAGTATCACCTACAGTAAGCACTTTGTACCTGCAATATGAAAACCTAGGATAACATGGAAAATTTATTTGCTGTAAATTGCTGCAGTTCTTAAAGATGTAAGGAATGTAAGCCATGGCTATAGTCATTATACGCTCCTTTAATTTATAAACAAATTTCATATTCAAGGAGCTGCCAAACTTAATCTGTGATACCTGTAACTTTGACTGTCATCTTTGAATATATTTTTCTCCTAATCAACAGGATGCCATATACTGCACATAAGCAGCATAAATATTAATTTTAAATCAATATTATTAAATATGATAAATTTTCGACACTTACCTGAGGCCTCTAAGTTAGGAGCCTAGTCATCTCAGACTCCTTTTACAGTCAATGAAGAGACACAGGCAACGTCAAAGAGCAATTCAGATCTTAGTTCAGCTGAACCAAACTCTGAAGGTGCCCCTTTTCTCTGTTAACAGTCTAGGAAAAATCCTTTGAGTAGATTTTCCCCAGATGCTTCAGCTATGTCCCTAAGGATAGCTGGGCCTAAATCCACACCATATTTGAAGACTGATACATAGGTTTTAATGAACAATTAATATATTTTCTTTTTAATTACTGTCTTCAATTCTACCTAATATTAATGACCTAACACAAGATTAAATATTGAACAAGTACCAGTATTTCAAGAATAATACAGGAGCCAAAGCCTGATTTTAAAATATTATTACAAAAAAATAAAAATTAATCCATTGGCTTTTTGTAAGATTGAAATAATCTTTGAAAATAAGACAATTTATATCTGCACAAAACCCTACAGCTAGCTCAGAAATGGACAGAAGAATGGTCAGCCAGGATGGTATTCAAGGCACAGTATTAGCTCTTGCAAGAAATTAGGAGCTAACGTTCCACAAAAACACTAGGCTAACACAGTTATTTCCCTACTTTACTCCAAAAGATCTCTCCTTTGTAATTTAGGTATCTGTTCGTAATACAGATTTAAGATGCATGGAACAAATGTTAGGAGGTAAAAGCTTACAAGCAACTTTTTTTCCAGAATTAATTTTCTTTCAAGCAGAAAAAAAAAGTAAAAAAAAAGGAAGGTATTCCATATGCAGGCAACTATTTGGTAGGAAAACTACAGCTCTTGTGATTTAAGAAATGCTCTGTGCTAAATAAATTTGTGTACAGAAGTTAGCAGCAAGTGGTTTCATTTTCATAATGGCCCAAGATGCAGCCATGATATCTTAATTCAGTATGTAAGACAATCCCTTGAAGGAGTCCTGAGAATAGGAAAGACACTGTAACTTCTGCTAACCTTTATATCCAGAAATTAGGTAAGGCAAGTTTAAAAAAAATCCAGAAGGGAAGAAAGGGGACAGACAGAGAGACCTGCAGAGATAAATAAAATAATCATCAGCAAAGGAATCTGAAGAAAACACCTTCTTTGAGGTTTAATAATAAACTGATAGTGAATCTTTTGTATATCAATAGTAGGAACAGCCTCTTCTATCTTGAGAAGGTGTCACAAATCATATTTGGAGCAGCAAGAAATCAGGAAAGATCTGAATGAGCCGATTTCAAGTTTCAGAGTACAGAAGACACTCATGTTCAAGGAGCTGTTTTCCTCCTCAGTACAATGAAAGTAACTGCGCTAAGAAAGCAACACTTGACAAGCCTGGTGTGTAAGCCCTTAGCAGCAATAGTCTTCATCAAAGTTATTTCTTAAATGCAGTGCATTAGCTCAGCTACCTGCTGTGAGACCTCCCAGCCAAAACCAGCACTACTGTGTTGGTGCAATGAAGCTGGTTTGAATGAAAAAGGATTATTAGTAATAATATTTTAAGTAATCTAATCTATACTTAAAACATTACTTCTTTTCTCCACACAGCATTTCATCTACATCATTTCACTTAAAAAGCTTCAAGCAATGAATGACTAATGTTGCATAGGTTAGAAATAAATGTCTATATTACTCAAAT
>JANHFX010026188.1:0-22482 GCA_027560015.1 Chloroceryle amazona
CGCTTCTCTCCGCACCTGGGCCTGCCGGGGGAAGGCCGGACCCGCGGACGCCGGCCCAGCGCCTCGGTCTGCCGAGAGCGGAGATGCCGCCGCCTCCTCCTCCTCCTCCGCCCTGCTGCCAGCCTGCGAGGCCCTCGGGCTGGGCCACTCGGCGAAGGACCGGCGAGAGCCCTCGCCGCCCGCCCTCGCCTCAGGCGGAGCCGGGCCGGGGCTGCGGCCGGAGCGGCGCCGAGCGGAGCCGAAGGGAGCCGAGCGGAGCCGAAGGGAGACGAGCGGAATGAGCAGCACGAGCGGTGCCCAGCGCAGCCGAACCGAGCCGGCAGGGGCCGAACGGAGCCGCGCTGACGTCCCGCAGGGGGCGGGGGGGACCCGTTTTTCCCAGCCCCCCCACCCCCTAACCCGTTCCCCCACGCCCCGGTGCCTCTCGCAGTCTGCTCCGCTCCTGGCTCGGCTGCTCATGCCGGGAGCGCTCTGACAGCACCTGCAGCCGCGCCCAGGACAGCGCGGAGACTCGGAGCCGGGGAGTAGAATAAGGTAACAAGCGGATTTACCTGGGTCCGGAGAATTTTTGGCACCGAGTCCCTAAATCCGTGCCCTCAAAATCGAGAGCAAGTCAAGCAGCTTCTTCGGCACAAGCCAGCCGGCAAGCGCGCACACACCACACACGCACACCATACACACACACCACACAACGCGCACACACCACACACGCACACCATACACACACAGCACACACCGCGCACACACCACACACACGTATCCACACCGGACACGCACAATCTGTCTCTCGGAGCGGGGGTGCTGCAAATCCCGGATTTGGCATCAGCATCTATCCCCCATTCCGGCTTCAGCAACTCCCTTCTCCAAATTGCCGTGCCGAGCTCTGTCCAGCGCGTTGGCGTTTGAAAACGTTCAAGGGAGGTTCAACGCCTTCCACCAAAGTGGGCTGGCAGGTAACGGCAGCCGTGTGCTCTGGAAGGAGCTAAGAGCACATCTGATGTGATCACACTGGCTAGACCAGCCCCACTGCCAAATTTCAATGTTATGGTACAGCTTTTGGATGCCTCTAGAAAGAACAAGATGTTGGATGTGGGTCATTGTGACTTTGCTTAAGCACCATGCACTGGCTACAGATGTGTTTTATGGGAAAGTATGACTGCTTTTGATTTCTGTCTGGAAAGTAAAACTTTGGATTCATACTGGGGAAAAAAACAAAACCAAACCAAAACAAAACCAACCAACCAACAAAACTACTCCACAGTTAATTTGTAAAGGACTAATATGGCATGCCACCATTATTATTACCAGGTTTTCAAAGGGAGCTATATACACTTCACTTAGTCTTAAGAGTGCAGGGCTTTGCTGCCAAAAGAGTGCTGGACTTGGCAAAAGTAGTACTGTTGTCTTGTGTCATTTTTTAGCTGTTAAGTATTAGAGCCCACACTTTAGGAGCAGCAGAGATGTATGGTCTGTTCTTATGAGGGGCTTGAGCTCAGAAAAGGTAGCATCCTGCAGCAGCCAGCACAAATGCCTTTGCAATGCTGTTGGGCAGCAATAGTGATGGATTGTACTTGGGACTGGAGCAGCTGCAACTTTCCTACCTAAAATCTGGAGAAGTTGTGGGAAAAGCAGGAGCATCCATCACTGGAGCATGCTTTTGTTGTTGTACTGCGTGAATTTCAACAAGATTGGAATTTGGAAATGCACTAAGAGCTGCTCCATTTCTTTATCCAAGTGAATTCAGGAGCAAAAATTGCTAAGATTAGGGAAAAGGTGCATAGCAGATCTGGGGTTTTACAGCATTAATACATCTGCAGACAGATTCTTATTCTGTGAGATTTTTTTTTCCTTGTTTTCTGCTTTAAACATTAGAATACAGTGTTTGAGGAGCAAAACTGGATTAGTTACAGTACATAAAAAAATGTTATCAGATCTTTCTAACATAGTTCAGGGATGTGAGCCTAAAAAGAGAAGGTAAAAGTAGACCCAGGTTGATTCTTTTTTTTTTTTTTTGGAAGGGAGCATATTCATACACACATCTGCCCATACTGACACATGCACAGAGGCACACATGTTCTTGGAACCTACCTTCAACGTGTCTCACCTGAGCAGCCCTGCACAGCATTGCCATCACTCACAGGGCTTGTTCCAACACACAGCAAAAGCTGAAGGCAGAAGTAAGTCCAATGCATTTTTCTCTCATCTCACAGCGTACATTTGTTTCATGTCTGTGAGTTTCAGTGACATGAAGCTTTCTGGAGAGCAAGGATAACATCTTGGAATGGGCTCATGGGACAAGATACACTGTCCCACTTGCCTGTGTTTGCTAGTACATAGGAAATGTGTTTGTGGTAACTGCTGATGCTGTCTTGGAAGGGAAAGAGTACGGATGACATGCCTCAGCAGTAATTACCAGATTCATGTGGGATGGAAGGAACAGCATGTTAGGGGATTGCAACAGTAATAAGACACAGAGATGATACTGATTCTATTACACTG
This sequence comes from Chloroceryle amazona, assembly GCA_027560015.1. NCBI lineage: Eukaryota > Metazoa > Chordata > Aves > Coraciiformes > Cerylidae > Chloroceryle > Chloroceryle amazona. The sequence continues at coordinate 2,500 of JANHFX010026188.1, forward strand.
CAAATGCATGCATATAATAACCACTGTTGGAGGAGGAGGAACAAGGATTTAAAAAGAAAATAGCTACAGCTTTTTTATTTAGAAACAAAGTCATGATTTCTCAGCATGCCCAAAGTGTTTTATAATCCCTTCAATTAAAAGAACAGAGCATAAAAGAACAGCTTTTTTTTTTTTCCCCACCTGTTTTACTGCCTTTTTATTTTGCATGTTGAATGGGGGAACATTTTCAGGCTGTGACTATCTGAGAGCCTCCAGGAATGGCAGGCTGGAAGGCAGGTTGGTGTGGCAGCCTGTGAGGGTTTGGGAAAACTTAGCGTTATGCTGGGTTTGTATGCATTGTGAAGGTTTTGGGTTTTTTTCCCAACTAAATCTGCAGTGTTCCCTCATCCTCCTTTTTGGAGCAAACCTATGAAGACTGAGTAGAGATTCATAAACTTAGAGATTCATAGGTTCTAAGGCTTAGTGGAACCATTGTGGCTTTTGGATCTTGTATGACCCACACCATTAGCAAACTTGGAATTAATTCCTGCTTAATCTAGATCATTCTTCCTAGGAAAAGGAAAAACAAAAACTTGAAAGAAACAACAACTTATCCATTTCTATTTTAGCAATTGCCTATGATGAAAATCTGCCATAATGTTTGGTAAATTGTTCCAACAGTTTTCATCTCCCACAGGTTAAAAAATTGTGCTTTCTCTACAGCCCTGTATCTGGTTACCTTCAGTTTGAAATTTTTATCCTTGTAATATCCTTGTCTTCTGGCTTAAGAGCCCTCAATTATCCCATACCTGTTTCCCAGGGGGGCACTCACAGACTGCTGCAGAGCAAGTATGAACTAAATACTTGCCTGATACCAGCCTTAACGAACTTTAAATTGCATTAGTCCTATCCTGGTACATACACCAGAGCAGCTCTTGGCTCCTGCATGGTCCTAAAGCCACCACTTTATCTACCTACTATCAGGAAAACAAAACAAAACAAAACACCTAACAGACCACAGCATGAAGCAGAAACACATAAAATTTGGTACAGACCATTACGCTTCTTGCTTAATGCCCATCGTGCTGTTTTCCTTCTGTGAGAGTAAATACGGAGGAGCAGAATAAGTCCAGAAATGTGGAGGTAATTTTCTTTCTCCACATTTTATCTGCAGATTGATGCTAAGCACTACTTATGTATCTTTACCTATCAGTTTGTTTCTGTTTCCCTCTATATAAATGACGAAGGAACACATATATCCACTAAGTCTAATGGAATAAAGAAAAGAATGCTGCAAGAAAATGAGCAAAATACTCTATGAATAGGATGGAGGGGAGCATTTAAGTTTTACTGGTCATTAGAAACCATCAAGGTAGCCTGAGTGCTGGTGGTGGGAAAGGAAGGATTTGTTCATGTAGTATAAATAGATGCCAATATTGATTTTTGTGAATAAAACATGATGACTGATGTGGTGAAACAATAGGAATTTGTAAATTTAGATATTTAGTGATCTCATGTGTTCCTCATCCTACATGAGATGCCCACTCCCTGTCAGTTTATAGAGTTGTGAGATAATCCTCATTACTATTCAACAAGTACCCCATATTCCTTTATATGTGGCTATTTGTAGCTTGGAGATACTTACCCTCCATGAGTGTGTACATGTTTGGAATCTTTCCTGCACTGTGTGGGATATTTTTGTTCCTCACTCAAAAGTATTCATTAAGGAAATAAACAGTTTCCAGATTTAACAGTGAGCCGTATGCAAAATAATTGCTACTTGTAATCCAAGGTTTTATCTCATCCAGCAGGACTGGAAAGTATGATGTAAAGGAGAGGCTGAAAGAGGAGGCTCTGGCTTTCACTTACTTTGGACAAGGGACAGGCAAGGGATGAGTGAAGGAGGGTGAGCATGAAAGGCGGGGAGGAAGGAGCTGTGAGACTCTGTTCTCCATGGCCTTGGTGTCCATCCCCACTCACACATGCTGCTCAGCAACAAAGTGGTGCAATGCATGCCTGAGAGGCAGAGGAAGGACATGTTTGTCTTGAAGTCTCTGTGGAAGGAGAGCCAGTGGATGTGCCAGTCTGTGGGCAGAGAGGCACTCCTGAGTGATAGTGGCTTCTGAATGTGTGGTATCTACTGAGTTGTGTTTTGCTGACAGTCAATAACTATCTGCCTTTGCTATAACCTGTGATGAATTTCATTGGTTTCCAGATGCAATTTTTAGCTCCACTTCCTCCAAACTTTCAAGCATATGGAGGTCCATGGGCTACTTCAGAATATTTCTTGCTGTCATGTCATGACTAACTACTGTATAAATAAAATAATTTAATGAATTACAACTTGAAATCAACATACTTTGCAGTTCTTCTCTCAGTTGCTGCTTCCTACAAGGACTCAGAGACTGGCAGAAGACACACATATTTGAGACCCACTATCTAATTGCAACACAATTTTTTACAGAGACTTCACCATGATTTGTTTCAGTGTATCTGGGGTAAACTGTTTCATTGTAACAGCACAGCACGATTTTTACACTGGTGGTGCAAAACACAGCAGTAAAAATACCCGTTTCTAATGGTTTGTAGCATTAATAGGGAATCCTAACTTTTTTAAAAAAGTAAGTGAATTTTGTGCATTTTTAATACCGGTAATATGGATTTCAGCAGGAAATGTGCTAGAGAAGCTGTCTGTCAGGAAACATCCCAAGTAGCCTGTGTACTGGGGATACTGACAGACTCACCGTTATGTAATTAAGACTGAACTTCATTTTAGCTTTAGCCCATTTTTTTTTTCTTTCTTGCATACGGAAAACCAAATCTCCCCTCTCCTTGTACACAAACACAGATCATTTAGCACAGGACCCAGCAAAGTACTGTAAGTCAGTTGAAATTTATGGATGTGTTCATCCTATTCAAAGACGTCATATGTCTCATCCAGAGCCTTTTGGTGTCAATGGAAGGACTCCTACTGATTTTAGGGGGACTTGGATCAGATCTTGGATCAGATCTAATTTAAAAGCATGCACGTAGGTCTTACTGAGTGGGTTAAATATTTTTGCAAGTGCTTCATTTCATCATGTCAGTGTGTCTTTTTCTCTTATAGGAACAGTGAGATAAATCTTCCTGATAATAAGGTATTCTGTGATGACATGGCTAACGATCAAGAAAAAAAATAATGTTTTTTTCTATCCTTAAAAAACCAATGAATTTATTGTTCCTTTAATTTCAGATGGGTGAATGTCTACAGTAGCTGTGTGAATGTCTATAGTAATACTTATCGCTACCACCTCTAAGTGCAATTTTTCAGATTTCCTCAGAGTCATAACCTATCTGTTACATACTGTGAATGTTTTTAGCTGGAAATGTCCCATCATGCTAGCACAAGTCCACACAAGTGGTTTTAGTAATTCAGAGTGTCTTGTTGAAATTTTCAGGTCTTCTTGGTTTATTGAGTGGACATGCCTTAGTAATGTGGCTCATATTTGCATAATGAAGTTGATGTTTGTGTTTCATGAATGTTCACTGTTGAAAGTCTGGTAGGTTGATGTGAAAGGTTTCTTCCCTTTAGTTATTAGCAGTAAAAGTAACATTATGAAATCTCTCCATATCATTATTTTTATAACAGTAAAATTGAAAGAATCCAAACCCCACTGTGCTAATGACATATCTAGCAATATGTGAGGAGCTGGAGCGGTGGATGAAATTTAGTCCTGGGCAGAGGGCCAACCCAGAGTGATTCATCATAAAAGCCCCCAATTAAGACCTCAAAACAGGGTTTAAGTGGGACTTCAGTGCCCTATGCCTTGAGCTGGCTTTCTGCAATGGTGTATGTGGGAAAGTTCCTGCAAATGAATTATTCATCATAAATAATGCATTCTGTTAGTTTAGCCTCTTTTTCTTGATTCCTTGAATTTATTTAATTGAAATTACTCACCAAATAATTTCTATGAATAATCATGGCCTAAGGATTATTTTTGAGCACTTCACGGTGAGCATTTCATATTCCACATTCAGAATGAGAGCCATGTCATTGAGTTGTCATTATGCACAGAGGTCACATATTTCTGGTTTTGCTCCAGCAAAAATGAGATGAGTAGAAAAAAAAAAACAAACAAAAAAATCCCCCCCCACAGTACTTTTCCAGACTCTGTGTGTTCCCAAAAATTCTTTCCATTAAGTTCATTCCATAAGATGTTTGTGAACAGCTTTTAAGTGAAGAAAAATTTGGGCAGTCATTGGCATTTGTGCTTTTCACCTCTTTTCTAACAGAAATGCATTTGTGCTTTATGTGTGTGGACAGTATGTGTATATGTTTGGCTGTCAGTCAAGGTCTTCACCATCCACAAATATTTTGAAACAGATTTGATGAGAGATGATGGCCATTAGAGATTTTAGTTTCTCACTTCTTTGGTGAAAGTAAGTGACTGAGAATTGCCCCAACCAGAAGAAAAGTTGCAGCCTGACCTCATTGTATTGAATCCAGCTGAGATGGATTAATTTTCCCCCTAGCAGCCCTCATGGTGCTGTGCTTTCTATTAGTAGCTAGAAAGGGGTTGATAGCACACCAGTGTTTGGCTACTGCTGGGCAGGGCTCGCACAGCATCCATGTGTCTCGCCAACATTTCCCACTCACCAGGAGGCTGGGGGTAGGCGAAATCTTGGGAGGGGACAGATCCAGGACAGCTGACTGAAAATGTCCAAAGGGATATTCAACACCATATGGCATCTGCTCAGCAATAAAAGCTAAGAGAAAGGAAGCCTTATCTTGTAGGAAGTGGCCAGACAACACTTGCTGATGGGAAGCAGAGAATAAATTTTTTATTTTCCTTTGCTTCCAAGCATGGCCTTTGCTTTTGCTTTATTGAACTGCCTTTATCTTGATCCATGACATTTTTTTTCCATCTTATTTTTTCCCTCTCACTCCATTCTGCTGAGGAGGGAAGTGATAGAGTAGCTTGGTGGGCATGATTTCACTTCAGATCAGATGCTCACTATTAGTTGCAGGGCTGTTTCAAGGTTTCATTTCTGTATAGTCTCAATATGTGTAGTTTACTGTGTAAAGTTATGGAGGTTCAAGAGAGATTGAAGGACTGGGATGGTGGTATCTTGTGTCAGAGTTGAAGCTAGTTTATAGCTAGTCAATCAACACAGTGCAGGCTAAGAAGCCACCTTGAGTTGATAGGAAAGAAGGTATTTACACTGAAAAGGCAAGCATTTTATCTCTCTGAAAAGGTGGCATAATAAGTCAGAACAAACCAACCAACCAAAACCAAACCAAACCAAACAAAAAAATAACACCAAAACAAAGTCAAAAAATCCAGTGATGTACCTTTTAGGAAAAAACTATTTTCTTTTCTGTTTTTCCAAAGATAGAAAAGTTAAGTCTCTGAGAATTAATGATTTCTTTTTTTTGACTAACAACAAATATTCTCTGCTTTCCTGCAGTCTTTTCCACATCACTTTAGCCAGAAACTTTTCTGTTTCTGAGCAGTAATCATTTATCTGAAAAATACCCTGTAATATTTCTCTTTGTGGAGGCCAGTCAGTTACAAATAGTGACTTTGAAGCATGATACATAACTGAAAGTGGCAGGAAAAGAAATTGATGAGACAATTAGAACCTATAAGAATGGTGGTTGCTTTAATATGCTGTGGAGAATCACTTAGAATGAAGGATTCCAAACTCCAGGGAAACTTTAAAACGTATTTGGCATCTGAAGTAGCTCCCCGAGTTGTTATTGAGCAAAGCACAATCCAAACATACATAAAATCCTGACCTAGACTTCATCCACTGACAAATGTCCCTTTTGACTTCGGGGTCAGGATTCCATCTGACTTCTTCACACATGCATCTCGAGTATCTAATATGTAATATGGCATTTTATGGTGAGATTTAGGTGCTCAGGTAGAAAATAAGCATACTCAGAACATCATCCCCTGTTGTCAGTGATCAAATGCTGATGATGCTTAAAATCGGTTGATATCTGAGTCTTTAACATCACACTTTGCCTCAGCTTAAACTTGTTTTCCTGGGCATCTTCAAAGCCATCTCTGTCTTGATAGACTCCTTTCAAAGCAAAGTAGGGATGCGCCAAACATGGCACAGTAACTGAAATGACAACAGGAAAATAAGTTATGATAATACTTCTATTTTATATTGTAGTCATTGGGGTCCAGGATGCTGAAGATGGTTAGTGATCTCCCTTCTACCTTAAATGCAGGTGCTGCCAGGAGACACCTAAATCTTTTGAATAGTCAGTGGATAAGTATGTGTCCTAACTGACACACCTGGGGGATCTTGTTCCTTGTATGGTGTCTTTCTAGTCCATTAGATTACAGGTGGAGTGGAATAGCTTTGGCAAGAGAAAATGATCATCTGGACTCCATTTAAAAGTGTCTATATATTACATAACATTTGTGGCATTTATTTCTATTGCAAATAATATAATTTATGAATAACTGCCCATCCTTTACATGGCACCTTTTTTTATCAGTCTTTTTCCTGTAAAGTAATAAAGTTCTTTACACATCAGGAGGTTTTACTATCCACTTCATGACTGAGTGAAACTGGTAGGAGGAGAGAAGAGCTCAGTCAGCTTTGGAAATCAACTCTGACTTGCAATCTCAAAACCGCAGGCAAAACTGGTTATTTGTTATATTTGTTTCAGAGTATTTTTACTTTGCAACCACTACACTGGTTAGCATTTGAGCTTTCTGAGTAGAAAGCTTGCTGTTGCTTTTGCAGATAGAAGCGTTTGACTTTATTATTTCCAGTTGGTGATACTGATGCACCCGGAATTATGTAGGAATGAGATCATTCCTTTATAGCTATCTAAGAAGTGTCTGGTGGTCCTGATCATCTCAAGTATTACAATACTTTTTTAGAACTGTGGTGGCTTTCTGAAGTCTTATGACAGTTGCTTATTTACTTTTGACTTTTTTTTTATACCGATACAAGTATCTTCTCTTTTGACAGAATAACGTCAATGGCTAACGTGTCTGTTTTTTGCAAATCACAACTTATGTTGTATCTGTGGCAAAATTTGGCTCAAAGTCAGATGCCTTACACCTTCAAGTTTCTTCCAAAATCCTTACACTTTTAGTTGTTATTTTTTACGCTTCTTGTCATTAACTTTTGTATTTGGTATTATTAGTATTTTGATGCTGCAGGAACATTTGATAAGATGAGTCATGGACCCAGCCCTCTAAGTTGTCTTGTTAGCTATTGTTTTGCTTATCTCTTTCTTCTGTAGAGTGCAAGTATACCTGTGAGAAAGTGGTCATGTCATTATTGTTCCATATTTTAAAAGCTTCTGTAATATGAAAGTTTAGATCTAGAATTATAATTATGTGGGATTCTGTATGCACAAGCAGAATGATAGCACTTGCCAAGTAGTTTACAATGTTGTACTGACAATTTTGCTATTTTTTAAACTGAATGTAGAGGTGAAGGATGCACCTATCTCTGAAAGATATATGCAATTAGATGACAACTTGTATGTCAGGATTCTTGCTGGTGTCATTTGAGATATCTGAAATACAGTGTTGCCACTCCCTCCCTCCATCCCCTGAAATGAGACTTATACTGGAAGTGCTGACAAAACCCTTATCTTTTGAGATGCCACTGTGCACAGCTTTAAATACTGGTTATAAATGTTAATGTGTTATTTGAAAGATATTTTTTTCCACATTCAGGCAGCTCAGGATAGTCTCAATAATAAATTTAATGAGTTCAGGGGAAAGACACAGTATGTTTATGCAAGTATATAATGATTGGCATTTTTGCAAACAGCATATGATAAGTGGTGCAATTTTATTTTCAAAGTTTAATCAATAGAGAGCTCTTTGATATTGCCATGTACTTTGCAAATAGATGCTTCCTTGGGATGACAGCAAAACAACTTCTCTATGATGATGTGTTTATGCTTAGGGTTTAATCAATCTGCTTTAGTGATTGTCATAAATTTTGATATTCCAAAAAATAAATAGAAACTATAAAATAATTACTCTTCAGGGTGACATCCTGCTGCTGATAGTCTGGGTCATTAGGTTTGCAAAGAGTTAAAAGGATACAAAGTCCATCACTGTGCTGAATACAAGAGCATGAGCTATATACCAGTTTATTCCCATGTATTGTAAACCCATGCCAGCTGTTAGACAGGAACTGAGGGGGGTCTCTGAGTCCTTAAGGAGGACTTTATCAATGTATTGTATTGGGAGTGAATTTCTGTTCAAATAAGAGGAATAAGAAATGACCTTTAGCCCCACAATGGGGAGACCACAGCACTACACTGCATACCCCCCCACCCCTCCAGTAATTTTGATCCACATGGGTAGGCAGAAGGGGTTGAAGCTCCTTCTGTGTGAACATGAACATCCACCTAGTCCAAAACCCTTAGGATGATTCCTTGAATGGGCCTCGGCATCATTCCTCAGGGATGATGAGAGGAACTTCAGGGAGTCTGAGAGGAACAGAGCATCTCTCACTCTTCTCTGGAGCATTTCAAATCAACACAGAGGACTTTAGGGAGGTACCCAGTGCTATGGGTGATATTTGGTCTTACTGAATAGGCTCTGATTGCCTGTGCCTCTTGTTCCTGAAAATAACAGCAGCAGTTGAAAGCTGAACTTCAAAAGATCATTTCACAAACATTTGAAGGGTGGCTATGTCCACAGAGCTGTGATGCCAGCACACCTCATCCTTCCATATTGCAGCAGCCTGCACAAATTCATGCTGCCCCCACAAAACCAGTCCCAGGGAAGCTTGCTTGGAACAGGCAGCGTTAATGATTTATTGGCTGTGGCAGTGCAAGGACATACAGTATGTATGAACTTGGAGATAACCTTTGGCAGGGAACTCTCTGTCTCCTCCTTTCTAATAAAAATACAGTAACTGGTAGACACTTTGGAAACAAGGAAGCTGGAGCATTCCAGGTGATTTGACCTGAATTTAACAGACTGCCAGTAGCACTGATGCAAAACCTCCAGAGATGTCAGTAGGACATCTGTGCCTGGCACCACTGCAGGGTATAACCCGGTCAGCATGGGGTTGGATCCTGATCTCAGCACAGAAATTCCTCTAGAGGCATGAGGGGTTATGGCAAAATGACATCAGCAAGAGTCAGAATTTGTGTGTGCTGTGCATACTGGATGAATTGCTATAGACACTAGTGAAAAATAGTGGATTTTTGGATTTTTTTTATTTCTAATGCTTTTTACTTGCAGCAAGAAGATACTGTTTCAACAACCAGATACTGTGGCTTCAACTGTAGCTCTGCTTATTTTCATACAGACAAAATATTCAAGAGAATATATCTGAAGAGAGCAAAGATTGTTGGTTTTTTTTTTTTTTTTATTATTTTTTTATATAATTTTATGTGTGAGACAGATCTGTATGTGTAAATATATACATTTGTGTATGTACATCTTTTTTTTTTAAACAAAATGTGTTTTCCTTTACTGTTCTCAGCCAACGTAAATTTCTGTGCTGCCTTTGTAAATATACTGTAATTGCTGATTCTCTTGCATTCTTTGCACTATCTTCGCTTATGCTGAATAGCAGCTGACACTTTAATTGGGATGACCAAGCTGAGTGCATTTGCCTTTGGAATTGGACACTTTTCAGTGTGAAGAGAGGGTACCACAGACTGACTCTTCTGTCTTTATCCTCAATCAAAACTCCATTAAATCAGACCTATAGTTTGTAGCAAGGGACATTCTCTATTGAATTGAAATGCATGGGAAATGCTGGAGACTCACAATTTTTAAGTCTAATTAGATCCTGAAAAGGAGAATTAACTGAGTTTCCCTGTCTTCTTTTTCTATTTTTTAGGAGCCTTTTTAATTACCTTCATCTCTTTTGTCATATTCATACACACTTGCTCCCTTGTAGGAAAAATACCGTGTCCTTTTGAGTTCATTAAAAACCTTTTTGATGGATGGGTTCTACTAACTCTTTTTATAAACAGAAATTAACACAGTGTTGGTACGTTGTGTTAAAATTATGCATCAGATCTTCTATATATTAATGTGAGCCATGCAGTTAATCTTCATTTGCATTTAACTGAGTGCTAACATTATTCATTGCTTAGGCATTAAATGAGAATTTGATTTTCAGTTGGCTACATTGTGTTTGTAAAATAAAGGAAGGAATAGTCTAGGGCACGACCATACAAAATTTCTTTGGTGGGGTCGGCAGTTTCAGCAACTGGGTTTTTTTCAGGCTCCCATTGCATACCTGCCATTGATTCAGAAAGGTAAATAATCTTCAGCTCTGTTCAGAAGGTTGCCTTTGGCTGCATGAAAACATGCTTTATATATCAATATAAGAACAATAGGCAAGCAACCTGCCCATATGCCAATAGAAAAATCTCTCTGTGCCCCCAAAGAGGGTTCTCAAAGTCTAACACTGACAGCATAGCCAGTCTCCTTGTAGGAGACCATGGAAAGCTTGAAGCAGTAGAAAACTGTTGGCTGGAGTCAGGCTTAAAACTTTTTTTACATATATCCCCCAACATCTTTCATCTTTTCTTGTCTGAAAATAGAGTTGTTTTTCATGATTGCCCTTCTTATGTCAGTATACATGAAGAATGGAATGGCGTGTAGGAGGGAGATATCTTGGTTTTTTATTCAATTTTAGTTTAATTGATTTTGTAGATGAGGAAAGGCACATTCGTAGTCCTCTTCCCCATCTCAGGTTTACTCATGTTACATTCACTTTCAGCCCTTTCCCTACCATCCCTTTAAAGAGTACTGTGTATTTAGTTCTTTAAACTATTAGCAATAATCCAGGAAGGAGGTGGCTTGAGCAAATTCAGGAAAGGCAGTGTAATTTCATCAATCACGTGGCTCTTGTTATTCTAGTGAAGTTCCTTGCTCTATGTTAGATTAAAGCAGGTTCCTGTGACTTCTTTACTGTTGTTATACAACACACTTCAGTCATGAAAGAGCAATGTACTCAATGGATTGCATTTTCTTCTTGATCTTTGTCTTCCTATGATCTCTTTCTTCTCATCTTGGTTCTAGGTTTTAATCTATTTTACTGAATGCCTGGCAAGAGCAGGACTAAACAGAGACTGATAAGACCAACTTCTGGTCAGTCATGTTATAAAAAAGATAGTCACACTGCAAGAGGCACAGAGGAGGGACTGCTGTGGGAATGCAAAAGTAAAATGGGGTGAACTCCATTTTAAGATCCTCGTTTGGAGATTATGGGGTTATCAGAAATTATCAAGCACTGGAAATGGAAGCCATGTCAGTGTAAGACAGGGCTGAAAGTAATTGTCCTGGTGTGATGCTGAGGTGAGCTGATATCTACATGGTGTTTATGAGCTAGTGCAAGCTGCACTTCACTTTTCTTGGAATAGATTTTTCTTGGAATAGATTGAGGATCTCTGCAGCATATGGCAGAAGGGCAGTCACAGGATTATTCTCTCTTTTGTATACACTGGGCTGTTGAAAACCAGGAGATACTAATGCTTCTTTTGTTCTACTCCTCTGGCCCTATTGGCACTGGAATCCAGTCTCCACAAAGCCCCAGGTACTCTCTTGTTAAGGACCCTCGAAGACACTATGTGGTGATAACCAAATAGGCAAAGGCAAATGAGTGGAAACTACTGTAAGTACACAGGTGCCTGCATTTTTCTTGATGTTCTAGTTCTCTGTTTACATGAGCATCTATAGTTTCAGAGTTAATGACCTAAGTAGATGCTGAATGAAGACAGTCATACAGTCAGTCAGGCTTAGCTTCAGAAATTACCTTGACCACTGCTGGAGCTGGGAGTTTCACTTTTCCATTCTAGGTTATGTTTTGCAAGCACAGATTTAGTGTGCCAGAGGCAGACTGAAAGGCTCTTCTGAGCATGTAAGACTTCAGCCTTCTATACTGTGTTGTGATCAGCTTTGCTGCAGTTGTTCTACTGCAGTGTTTCCTTCACATTTAGGCATTTCATACCTGATGTCATCTAAGAGTTCTTCAGCACAGCCTCATTTGGCACATCCTCAGGCATCCAGGAACATCTGGAAAGTTACTGGTTTCAGCCAGCTTATGGCACACTCTCAAATCTTGTCATTCTTGTTTGCTTAGCTTTAGGGTTCTGCCATGCCAAAGCAAACAGGCATCGGTTGATGCAAACAGGTAAAAGCAGATCAACTGGAGGTACAAAGCAAAGAGGTAGGGGTGTTCACAATTGACTAGTGACTTTTGATGGAAGCTGAGTCATGGATTTCCCTGTGACTTTGAAACAGACAGTAAAACAAAGAATAGGGCTTATCTGGCATCTAATGCAGTACTGCAGTTGCTATCAGTGCAATGCCCAGGAACCTTGACTGTGGCTCAGATGCCCTTTGCTCTAGACATGGAAAAACACAGAATAGGATGGTCATTGGCTGAACTCCAACTACTGAGTGAAACAGATTCCTTGCTCTTGTCAGTATCAGAACAGTCTCCAAAGAGCACAGAAATAATCTCCTTTGGAATGTATACTTAGTTTTGTTGGTGTTGGAAAACAAGTTGTTTTGATTCCATACAAGGGAACAGGATAATGAGTCACTTTTATACAGAGAAAGTCAAGATACTTTATGTAATTGCTCAGTGTCAGAAGAAAGCTATTTTAACCCAGTTTAGCAAGTTACCTATCTAAACTCATCCTTTTCTGGCATGTCATGAAAGTACTATATTACTTTGCTAACAGACAAATTGCCATCCAAGCAGATGAGCTGAGGTAGGCATCCAATATACCATGGCCACATTCATCATCAAGTGTGTTTGTTCAGGTCAAAGCTCCTGGAAGGCAGTGTAACAGAGGTGCTGTGTCCTGAGCTTTTGAGGCTTCCACCTGCTAATTAGATAGACTGTGTCTGCTTTAGTGCTGATCAGTTAATGCCTGAGATCAAAAGTTAGCTCAATGAAGATAAATTCACAGCATGAGAGAATTCATCATGTAATTAAGTTGCTGAAATACGGAATAAGCAAAGCATTGCTATTCTGTAGGTATGCATGAGTATAGTGAGGCAAAATCCTGAGGCGCTTACTGAATATGAACAGTTTGCCATGCAGTTTAAAGAAAATTAAGAGTCCTAATTTCTGTTTGAAGTTATAGGATATAAAGAGCAGAGAAGGGAAGACTTGCAGCTAAGCTGCATCCTTGCTAGCTATTCCAAATATATTAAAATTCCTCCCTCAAATTCTCTAGAAATGGTCCCACGTCCCTAGAATGTGCCACAGGACTTTCTGATTGCTGGGTGATCTTTTCGGAGAGCCTGAGGGAACTGGCACATCACTGTAAGAGCATGTAAAGACTGTTCCTATGCTGAGGCTCTACTTGCCATCCTTATGGCATAGAAGACTGTGACTATAACAAAATCAGATAATTTTCTGCCACAAAGGAATGGGGAAGTACAATGTTGGGGATACTACTCTTCCCCATTAAGCTCCAGACTTGTCTTTTATCACCATTGAGAATTTATTTTCTTACAGCTGAGTACCAGTTATCTCTATCCTGAAGGCCTCCTGCAGTCAATAAGGGGGAGAACTTACAAATCATATAAGTTGCTGAAATACCAATGTTACAGTAATTTTCCTTTTATAGTAGTCAGCAAAGTTTTTCCAATTCCCTTTCTTTGTATTCAGACACTTCGGAATAAGTGGCGAGTGAAGATTTTTGACATAGAGTGAAGTCTAACCTGGAAAGAGGGGGGAGCTCTGTTTAAAGCAGAGGTGTGCACACACACCTCCTATGCATACAACTTCCTTTTTGCTCCTATGAAAAGAAATGCTTTCCCGGAATTTGCAGCCAGTGTGTCCTGTTTGCATGTGTTACACATTCAGGACCTCAAACTCTGATCAGCAGGATAAGACCAGAGAGGCCAGAAAATTTCTTTCTGCTGCAGAACATCCTGGTGGGATGTAAGACTACAAAAAAACCCTGCTGAAAACTACTGAACAGGTCTATGCTATACAGGTAGTGCACAACAACCTCTGAAAGGCAGCAGAATGCTTTTTCAGAGGATGACAACCACCTTTTAAGGTAGATAGAGCCAAGCTAGCATCTACCAGGAGATTTTGTCGGGTGTGAGTGTTCTGCTACTTCATTAACAGCACTCAGTGCAGCTACAGTGCTCTGGCCCTTGAAGGCCTATGAGCATGTGGCTTCTATTTTTTTGCCTTATCTACTTCTTCCTGATGAGGTGGACTGTAGCAGACACCCACCACAATGTCACTGACTATGGGCTACCCTTTAATACTGACCCATAAACTACCAGCTGCCCCAAGGCACAGGTCTGTGCTGTCCTGACCTGTCCTTCCTAAAGAACTGGAGCCATCCATGGCAGCCCTCCATGGCAGCTGGTTATCACACATCTGTAGAGCTAGTGCATCACATTTTCATGATCCTAGCAAGATCACAACTCAGCCCAGGATCTATGATGTCTCCTGTTTGTTCCTATGCTCTGTGCCGTAGTGTATAGGCACTCACTGGGAACCATTATGAACCACTATGAACCAGCACTAAGGTATCACACCCTGCCCAGACACCCCTGCCCCAGCAGCAGAGCAGGTTCAATGGATACCCATCAGCCCCATAAAAACCTCTTTGCTTTCACAGCATTTCGCAGTCTGAACAAACCACTTCACAGTGAGAGGCAGATATCTCACTGATGGCCCAGAGTCACCCACTCTGGCACATCAATTACAATGTGCTGCTCTTGGCTGGCTGTGTGAGCTGAGCTGTGATTTGCTGTTGTGTTTCACAGGTGTAACCAAGTGCACAGAATTTAGCAAAACCATGACCTGAGCCCTCTGCATAGGACTCATTAGCAGCGGGCTCAGCCCTGGGCGCTGTGCGGTGCATACTAACAACTTGTTTTCATCATTCCAGGGCATGGGAAGTGCCTCTGCACCCGCTGGCATCCTCAGCTGCTCCTCGCGTAGTGTTTGGAGCCTGCACCGTGGCAGCTTTGCCTGGCAAGCTGGCTGCCAGTGCTGGCTCGGGGTTCTGGGGCAGCCCTCAAGGGACCCGTAGAGGTTTTTAGTATGTTACAGGTGATCACATTTCCAAGGGACAAAAAGAGGAAACTCTCATTCAGAAAACTGTGTACAGGATTTTCGATAGGTAAGATTAGGGTTTTTTTTCTTCTGTTCTTAATATGCAGACACCTTTTTTTGTAACTTCTCTTTTGCCTTGAGGTGAGACAGGCTGCCCACTGAACTGGCAATGTGATGTTGTGGAGCTGGTAGCCTTTCTTTTCCAGAGCCCCACACTAAATGCAGGACAAACAGGCAGGGAAAAAAAAGAGATCTGGAAAGGGAGAAAGTTGTGCCATTTTGTTTTCCCTTCCCCTATTTTCTGCCTGCTCTTTTCCTCGGGTATTTTGCCCTAGTACAAATGCAAGTAAAACCCTCTGAGTTTCAACTAGCAAGATAGCCACAGGCTCATTCAGTACAGATCAGCTCTAATTTCTCTTTTATCTCTCCTCATAATCCAGACAAGTGTTACATGTTTTCTGCTCCACTCTTTGGGTCAAGAACACACTGGTTAATAGCCAATTATTTCATACCCTAAGGAGGTTTTGGGGAAGAATTTCCTGGGACGAGACAACTTGTTTCAGGAAATGAGACTAATATTCAGTAGGTGAGATGTTTCCTTTTGCTCACCTTCTTATAACTGTCCCATCCCAACACAAGGCAGAATTTATTGCTATAATAGGTATGGTTCAGATAGAGCATAATAGTTTCCTTGACTCTTTTTCCTTCTTCACAAAAAAGTGAAGGTTTAGCTAAGGCATCATGACAAAATTCCAGTTAAGTAATTAAGTTCTGCTTACTGAAAATTCCCCTTTTAAAATCTGTCCCAGAATACAGTCTGCTTTACGTGTGAGCACTTTAAAAGGACTGATTCATTTTAACTTCACAGCTATCCAAATTCTGAATTCTGCTGAGATTATCCTTGACTGTGTATGCCAGAATGTGCAGTTCCACCTGAGGTATCTACTTTATTGCATGCTTAATTGTTGTTGTCTGAATTCTTGTTTAGATACAATTCACATAGACTCAACCTGTGTACCAAATAGATCAGATTCTGCTGACTGTCAGAAGTAAGTAAAATTATTTGCACAGGAAAAGCAAGCACTAATCAAAATAAAGTTTTTATTAACATATACAGTGGGCCATGAATAAATTCAATTTGTGCATCAAGGGCTACTTTGCATGTGCAAAAAAAAAAATTCTGAAAAAAAAAGACTGAAAGATAATCTGGGGTGTGCAATCTAGAACAGATGATCCACAGTATAAATTACCGGAATTAATTTTTTTAATTTACTTGTGCTATTTTAATTTATTATTGTTTATTCATTCGGTAGATGGCATTTAATTTCAGTACGAGAGCTTCAGGATGAGCATTTGATGATAATGGTTGGAATTTATTCCTGGGCAGAAAGCCAACGTGCCACAGCCATGTTACACTTATGCCCTCCAGACTGTGCTTAAGTGGCTTTCTGGTACCCTTGGGGTATGTTAAATACAGGAAACTTAAAGTCTAATGCAGGCCTGCAGCTCATTCACTGGAGCGAGGGCAAGATGGCTTTCTCTCTCTTCAGGAAGAAAATCGAATACTTGGATTACTGGCCCTTGGATTGTGCTCAGCACAAATGGTTCAAAACCCTGTTGTAGTAGACCTCTGAGATGACATGTAAATTGATAAAGAAAACAAATGTATTGAATTGGCCTAATACGTCAATAGCATGCTATAACTAGATTAAGTGGAATGGCTATGACTGGTCTAAACAGCTAAATATCTGTAAGACATCTGCTGCTAAACTGACCACATAAAAAAACCCCAAACAATTAAACAAAAAAGAAGCCTACCAGAGGCATAAATTAATGCAGGTTTTCTTTCCTTGTATATTTTTATCTCTGGAATAGAAAATCAAAGCAAACAGAAACAGATCAATCCATTGAAGGGTTAAAATTAAAATTACCTATGGATCTATGCAGCACATGAAATTGGGGATGATAGAGTAGAAACTGACTGCTTTGTTTTATTTAAACTTTCATATGCATTGACTTGAAATTTGAATTTCATACTGTCTGTCATATTTTGTTACTTTCACATATGTTTCATGTATTTATTTAGTGCTAAATTCTATTTATTACATTGTGGTTTTAAGACATCATATCATCTAAGACTGGGAGAATCATCCTAACAGATTTTAGACTACTTTATTATTGTCATTATTCAGCATATTCACACATGCATATCACAATCCCAGATAGTTCGAGGTAAATCATTCAATTGTGCAAAATAAATAGGTCCATGCAAAATTGTAGCTGAGGTAAATCTCTATACTTTACACAGAGGAGAAAACTTCTTTAACAGCAAAGTGTTTGATTCTTTCATTTTATATTAGACTGGTTTCTCCAGGTGTTTCTTGTTAAAATAATTATCTTACATTGTCTTGTATTTCTACAGTGAGATAACTAGCTATTGAAGTGAGGCTGTCATCATGACTGTGTGGGCATTTATTTCACTCCACAATTTTGATGAATACAGTCTGTACAGGGTGCAGAGGGCTGTAGCCTTAGGTGATGTAAGTTGGTAGCTCTGGGGTTCGAGTGAATTTTTTTCTGGCCAAATATATGAGTAGAAATTCTAATGACTTGGGTTTAGAATGGAGCTTCCAAAACTGACTAATAAAATACACATTAAATTAGTATCTGAGATATATTTTTGTAGCTTATTGAGATTCTAGCACATATTTGTATTAATAAGATAATAAATGCACAATAGATGTGACACTTACCCACCTGAACATTTTCAAGTTAAACAAAAGATTGATAGACAAAGCATTCCATTAATTCTCTCTTTTACAACTAATAAACTTCCAGTTCATTAAGTTATTACATACCATTCCTCATCTCACAAATAGAAGCCATAATTCAGTTTTTTTCCCAGAGCTGCACATTCTTTAAATCTACAGACTGAATTACCACAGTACATTTTGTCAATAAAGCTTCTGTTTGGTGGGGGAAGGAAGGGGCAGTTAAGCAAAGTGATATGAAATACAAGCCATTTTTTTTGTGTCAGAGGTCATTTATTTGCTTCAATATTGCTTTTATTCAGTTTAGACATTCGCTATATGATTATCATGGAAGGCCCATAGTTAGTCATTGCATTATGTTTAAAATATTTTACATTTTGTTGCAGACTCTTACACTCGTGAATCTTTAGAGTTGTCTTGAACAGTAAACTGTCCTTTTGCAGTGAACCCCTGACAATCTATTACTTCAGCTGTGCATTTACGAAAGATAAAGGCTTTCTTCTGTGAGCAGTGGGTAAGCCACCACGGCAAACAAAAAATCATCCATATTCTGCAGTCCTAAACCAAAAGACTTGTTGCTTCCGGAGCCAGATTTGCCCAATGCAGATGCAGGCAGCCAGTGAAGCCTTCTGCGTGGGAAGTTATATGGGTCTAATTTGTGTCCTGTACCAAGTTTCCAATGCTGCTCTTCTCACTAGGGACTGAAGTGGGATTACTGTGCTCTGTGTTGAGTATAATATATAGTATCTATTTGTAAAAAATACAACCTAGTGATAAAATGCTTGCTTAGGGAGTGGGATAGAACACTCTTGCCTCTTCGCAGCTTGCAGTGATTTAAAACCATTTCAGCTGTCCAGAAAAACAGACAGTTGTGATGGGGAAAAAATGCAGTCTACCCTTTTCTATCCCTGCCCTGGCATTTAGGTAAATGCTCAGATAAGGGTCCCAATAGCTTGTAACTAACCTCCCCCATGAGACAGCACTCTGTGAGGAGGGAGTGAGGGTGGGAACCAGGAGCGGGAGCAGGGAAAAGGTGCCAGCATATTTATGTCTCTTTTGGGGCTGGGGGGGCAGACCATGGAAAACACTGCAGTGCCTCCCTTGTAGAGAAGTTGCTATAACCCTGGAGAAACTCAGAGCCTGCCTTTTTCCCCTGTCTCCCAACCTTCTGACTAAAATCTGACAGCTTTTTTACTTTCAGGGAAATTTAGCAGCTATGAGCAGTCATATTTTTCAAAAGAGGGAGAAGAAGTTGTTCCCCACCTCAAACTGTCCCAGGGTGTGTATAGGGTTCAATCTGCTACAAGCATACTAGCTGTGAGCATCACCTATGTAAGGGAATAGGCATTAAGTCAATGTTAAGTCTGAGTAAGAGGAATGAAAAAGATTAACACTGAACAGGAATATTCAAACCTGGATGCTACTGGTGGGAGATGTGAATAAAATTTTAAATTGTCCAGATCTGTTCAAAACACTATCACATTGTATTATGGTACTTTAATACCAGCTAGTACTTCTCATTAAATCTGTAGTTGACAAAAACATAGGTGATTGTTGTCAACTGAAGAAATAATGGTGTCACTGTAAAGCACTTTTTTAAAATGAAGAGTTGTAAAATGGTGCCATGACAACAATATAATGGGGTTACTCTTCATGACAGTTGCAGACTGTGATAAATAAGGGAACAATTGAAAATATATGTTTAAAAAAAAAACAACCAAACAAACCAACCAACCAACTAACCAACCAAACAAAAAATAAACAGAAAATGGAATACATGAAAGGGGAAAAGAAAGTTTCAAATTGTTCTTTTTCCCAGAGATCATTCAGAGCAGGTCTCATGTGGAACAACCTATCCTTATTGAAGATGCAATCAGTATATGTTCAGTGTCTGCAACAGTCTCTCACAGCAGCAGCCGAGTATACATTTGTAGGTCCATACTGCTTTTGTTCTTGGAGTTATCTCCATCCAGACTTGAATATCTGCTTACGGTATGTCCTGACTTCACAGTTTGGGAATAATGCTGCCCAGGCTAACCTCTGAAATGATGGATCTCTAGGCCATCATGGATGTGAGTTGATAATTGTTGGGGAATGGCTGCATGAACACATCAGCATGGGGTGAACAAGCCAGACCAAAGGCCTGTGCTCGGGCCCTGTGTATGTGTGCACGAGAGGCCTGAGCCTG
>JANHFX010026188.1:25587-38525 GCA_027560015.1 Chloroceryle amazona
TCTATCTATCTATCTATCTTTTCTACCTTATTCATTTATGAAAAGCCAAAATGATATCTCTTTCTGCCCTAGAAAACAGAAGGTTAGAACTTAGAGGAAGCAGAATGGTCTCCTAGGGATAAGAAGATGTGGAAAAATATGTAAGATTTAAATTTGTGGTCTTTTCACAAGCTAATCAGCCCAAGTTAGTGGCTAAGTCATGGACTTAAATTAGACTAGTCCCTAAGACATTTCTCTGCCCTGGCCACAAAGCCCAGCAAAACTTTGACTAGAAAGAACAATCAAAGAATCCATTTCTTGTTGTCAACACTTAATAACTGCAACATAAATTATCTTCACAGAAACACTTTGGAGAGACCCGCTTGTGCTCCCAGAGTGAGAAGAGCTGCTCTTCCTTGGCCTCGGGCAGGCCTGTGACACAGCTGTCTGCCCTGAGCCGGTTCTTCTCCATTGTGGCCCTTCAGCCTGCAAGCTGGTAACTGAACCATACAAGTATTAAGTCCATAATAATTTTGTCTAAGTTAAATCTGATTATCATGTGCCACCTCTCACAAAATATTAACATGGGTTTCCAGAAATTAAAAGCTTGAAGAGTCACGATGTCACATCCCCCCTGTCTGCCATCTTCATTCCTCTTCCTTCAGCCTCTCTGGGTGTAAAAATACACTTCCATTTCTATGGCACATGCTACAATGGAAAGTGAAGTGCACACTTTTCTGTGTCCAGGAAAAGGATTATTCAAATAGATACCCAATCCAAAGGGTGATTCAATCTTTCAGTTAGTTGGCTTATAGGCTTTGGAATGGGGTGGTATAATTCAAGAAAGGATCCCAGTGATGATGAAATCACTTAAGATGAAATCACTTAAGACTGAACAAGTGAGCAGAGCTCAGATTTTTGAGAGGGTGACTCACGTGTTAAAACCAAATATATGCTCAGTGTTTATCTGGACAATGGCCATATTGAGCTATAATGACATAAACAAATTTACTCCCCAAATTTACCCTTTCCTTTCCTCCTACCCACACACACATTTGCGCCTCAATGAATCACTTTTGTCTCTTTTTGCTACATGCTACTTTTCTTGAAAACTTTATGGATTGTTTAATCTCTTATAAGCATGTCTTTATTTCCTCTTATGATATCCTCTATGATTCATCAGCAGGACTTTTTTACCTCTACCCAAAGGATTTCAATTTTACTGTAAAAATTTAATCAAAGCAAAACTGTTAAGGCTTATTAAAGAATCTGTGCTCTCTATGTGCTCCTTCATCTTGTTCCTATCCCTGTGAAAAGATGAAGAAGGTGCTGAAGATGCACATCAAGTGAAACTACTGTCTACAAATATCAAAAATAATATCTTTTAACTCTCTGCCTGTGGATTTTTTTTGTTGGCACGTGGTCCTGCTGTCTAAAATTATAGGGATTTAGATGTCAGGTAGTAGGAGAGAAAAAAAACATTTAAAAGAACAGGTATTATAGTAAAATAGCAAAGAACTGATGTCTTTGTGATAGTTATAAAGTCTTTTATGCTTTAAAAGCAACACAGCTTTATTATTAATTATTTATCACACCTGAAAGAAAATTAAGGGCTGGTGATATTTTGCAATTCATTACTCATTGCTTGTTGATTACATAAGTGTTTTTGAATGAAGGAGCACTGTAAAGTCCTGTCAGAAGCTAGGCTGACATGACTTCTGTCTTTCCTTTTTATTGCGATAGTCAATAGCTCAGTTGTAAGGAATAGAATAGCTCTTTGTGAATCTATTTGACATTCTTTTTGGAGAGCTAGCTAAAATTTCAGAGCAGAAAAACATTTCAGGAAAAAACAAAACCAAACCAAAGCAAAAAACAACTACAACCAAACCAAACCAAAACACAAAGAAAAAAATCCCACCAACCCAGAATGCCAGATGAATCAATAATAAGTGGACAGAGCCGAATCTGAGACTTTTGGGTTGGAACCTAAATCAAGATAGTATTGACTCTGTAAAGCCTGTATTTTTAGGGGTGGATATATGAAAATCTATGCTGCTTTTTTGCTTTATTTCAAATCTTCCATTTTTTTTGTGCAAGTAAAATTATATTTCTTTTCTCTTCTATTTGGTATCTGTGACCTGTCTGCTGTGGTTTTATGAAATTACAAAAGGTGGATTTTATGTGATATCTCTTGCCAGTAGTCTTTACTAATGACATTCATGGAAGAAATGAAGTATCTGTGCAAATTTTTCAGTGCATGAATTATGTACAACTCATATATATAAGTTCTCTACAAGCTGTTCACCATTACCCCAGAAATAATTATTTCATTTCCTGGAAAAAGGACACAAGCATACATTGATCATCAGAATGTGAAAGAATAAACTGTGGGTACTAATGATCTAAGGCTTGGTATTTATGCAGTTTTCTATTCAAGGTCTTCTTACTGTATCCAATATTACATTATTTAAACATACCACACTTTTGTGAAAGGTAGGTGTTTGTATACCCATTTTGCCAATAAGGCTGCAAGTGCAAATGCAAATTTTACCCGTCTGTGCTCTGCGTTTGTCAGGAAGCTTGTGATCCTGCACTTGGCTAAATCACTTGGCCTGATCCTGACTGTTAGGAAAGCTCTATGGGGCATAACAGTTTAGGCATAGTTATATAGTTCCTATTCAGAGCTGGTCTGTATTGGCCATTTCAGAATGTGCCTAGTGCAAGTCTGTTTCTGTGCACCTGCCTATATAAACTTGCCTTAAACACCATTGAAAATTTGATTTCTGTATCTTTGAACATTTAGAGCAGAGATGATGCAGTATTAGCTTGCTATAAAGCTCATAAAAAAATCTGAACCTAGTCTCCAAAGTTAAACCATTGAGCACACCGTCCCTGTCTTCTGCAGGTTTTATCATGAAAAATCATTGCTAATGTTTTGATTAACTGTTTTGTAGAGCAAACCCACTACATTCTCATTAAGCTCCTTATGCTAGAAAAATGTATCTATCACAGCTAACATTTCCTTACTTGTGCTACCAGCCTTCCCTTATCTATTTCATAAGTACTCTGTGTGTGGTATTTATGAGACAATATCCAGGTATGATGTTTAATTACTTATCAGGGAAAAAAACCCACAATACCCTTTCTCAGCAGTTCCTTCTGAATAGTGCTTTGACGATCTGATTTTTCATCTGTTCATATGACCAGATTATTACTTCAGCAAAATCGGTAAAAATTCCTTGGGCAATCACCCTACAGCTTGCCTTACAAGACTGAAATTTGCTTAAGGAGAAGTTAAATAAGAAAGCAGATTTGTTGTCTGACTCCAAAAGAGCAAAGAGCTGGGTGGAAAGACCTCTGCAGCTTCCCATAGCTTCCTCTGAACCACACTGGCTACCAGTTATTGCCCCTGTTCTGTCTTTGTTCTTTTTGGGGCCACTTTTATGAGGCAATTCAATGGATTGCTCACCATTAAGAGTAACCAATCAGAAAGATCGATTAACACACTGAAAGTAAGTAATTTCATAGAATAAATTGATTTGCACTGCCAAAAGAACTATTAAAATCTGATGGGCAATCTGATGGGCATCAAATCTGATGGGCATCAAATCTGATGGGCAGTACAGTTTGGGCTTGGAGAAAATAGACCTAAAGAGCTACTAAACAACACAGGGCACTGTTCATCTTTATATCAAGTGAAAATACAGCAGAAAATAGGTGTAATCCTAATAAATATGTTTTAACTAAAATTAATTTCTTCTTGTGAAATCTGAGTGACAGTTGAAGATCAAATTACTGGTACATGTAACAACCCGAGAAGCAAATAGTCTTACTAAAATATTTTTGCCAGTGTTCATAAACCAATTCTTCCCAGAAGTCCATCCCTGTCAAGTAAATAACTTTTTGTTTCCTATTAAATAGAGAGAGTACAGGTTACTATGGTGATCTACAGAACACAGAATAAACTCTGATTCTTCATAATTGCCACATACTAGAGGAAAAAAATATCTTCCTGTTTCAAGCTGGATCTCTGAAAAATGTTTTGAGAATATAAAATTATTTGAAGATGTCCAAATAACTCTGGGTGAAGTATGCTAAAATGGAAGTGTTGCAGCAGCTTACCCCTTCAAATGAAAGTGTTTCAGGTATGAAACTTTTTAAAACTCATGATCACAAACCTTATGGTTTTTGTTCTTTTATTCTAATCAGTGAAACATCTAGAACTGTGACAACTGCAAAGGCCTGTAGAGAAACACTGTGGGTCACATTGTCATCTGCATATATCTTATGGACATGCTCACCTTGCCTGTCATGTACTTTCAATGCCCAGTTGTTTTCCATCCCATTTACTCTATGTTTTGTGTTCAGAGAGCTGAATCATTGACCCTGTGTGGCCACCAAGCATAGACTGCTTTGATACCAAGGTTTTGGAGGTTTCACTCTTTTGATAAGACACACATGCTTCTACTTGCACTTACTTTCAGTCACTGCTGATTTTGCATTACCAAGGCTTAAGAATGTAATGAAGTGGCTTTTAAAGCTGTTTTCTCAGTAATCTACATTTTAATATATGTAATCAACACACTAATTTTTCAAATACTTACAATTAATTTCACAGCACAAAATTAAATGCAATATTATAATTATTCCTAGTCATTCCCAGGGTTAGTTTCTAGTAATGAAACACAACTTTGATTGATCTAGTTTTATTGCAGCACAAGTCCACCTTCCTGTTGGTCTTCATAGCCTCATTGAAATGGTTTAAATGCAAGGAAGGCAGCACTAGAGCTGAGGCAACTGATCTGACCCAGGAAAAAGCCACTTGTATGCCATTTGTTTTAAAATATTTCAGATTCTTTTACCCTCAGTATAACATCCCATTTACAAAATATCCAAATGATCTAAAGCAGAAAGATCATAAAATACTTTGTATACTGACCCTCATAACTCAATTTTGTCAAGTCACCAAAATATCTATTCATTAAGACCTGAAGAGCAGCTTTAAGGCATGTGTCTTTTTTTTCCCTACTGTATCTATTCAGTCTAAGTAATAGTATCTCTTCCTGCTACCTCTAATAGATTTTTGAAAGGGATAATAACCTACTTTTTATTTGTAAGGCTACACAGGGGAGACAGTAAAAATTATTAAAAAAAAAAAAAGAAAAGTATGGTCCATTGTAAGATACTTCTACCCACTGCTCACTCTGGAGGTTCAGGGCCCTACACAGTTATTATCTAACTGGTTGCTTTCTATCAGTTTTATATCTAGTCCAAAACAAGGTCTCCCCAGATATTCGATAGTGAATTTAAGTCACACAAAACTCATGCAGCATGAAAGTCTTTTAAAGTCTTTACGGTTCAAAAGGACATGCCTGTGAGTTCATAAATATAGGAAGCCTTTCCCTCAAAAGAATTAAAACAGGAAATTCAAAGGCTAGTAAAACCCAGAGCAGGCAGAGTAAAATCCATCATTCGATGATGTTACGGAAGATGTTTCCTTCCCAACTGAATCTTGCTTACCACTAGTATACAAGTTCTCTGCTGGGGTAGCTCCACTTTGATACCTGTGAGAGAATTCCAGACTCTCTCTGACATGGTGTCTCTTCCTTATATCTAAGACAGGGAGCAGAGGAGAGAGCTACAGAGACAGAGGGAAGGTAATATCTTTTCATTTCATATTATTGGCAACCTTTCCTGAATTTCTTAAGGGCTTCAGGACAATGTAAGAATAAAGTTGGGATCTTTTTCTTAGAAGACATGTTGCAATTCAAACAAAAATCAATTCATCAAAACCCTCTAATTTATACCTTAGATCAGATTTTATAATCTAACTGTATAATCTGTGTATCTGGTAATTCAGAAGGTAACAAGCATCCTTGTTATTCTGCATGTCTATTACAAAGTAGCTCTTATTTTATAAGCTTTAACTAATTGGTGTCACTCTGGTGACATTATCTTAACCCATCACTTCTCCCTGTCGTGGGTGCCTTTTGTCTTTAAAATGCCATATTGAATATCATCAGCATTTGCAGTCTTCTGGACAGAACATTTAAAATTGAAATAGTTGTGGCAAATACATATAGACACTAAAATGGAACTTATTCAACGAAAATGTACCTGGATGAACAATTACTGCAGTGCTAACTCCTCTAACACAAATGTTATGGCCTGTCTGGCACAACTGCATCACAACTGAGCCATAACCTATAAAAGCAACAGCTATTTCAATTGTGCTTTAATTTAAAAAAAAAATGAATAAAGAAATTCAGTGAACTCCCCTAAACTTAGTTTTCCACTAACAGCTTTTAATAAAGGACTCTGTATTATATGGGTCTGACTAATTCCTGTGTATGACTAGTGACTTCTGTGGCAACAGTGTAATTGTTATTGCTAACTGTAGTTTTTGAATTGAACACCTGGATAATGGGGACCTGAACAACTGCTAAGGCTAAATCTCTTCTTGTGGCTCACAAATGTCAGATTTTTATGGAAAGAATATGTAGCAAACTTGTGTAGATACAATGCCTGCATAATCCTCTGGCTGTGCCTTCCTAAACTCTGTTATGCATAAATATTTATGCCTTCCTCTTTTTACCTGCCATGACTGTGGAAAGCAAATATAGTAAGAATCTCAACATGCCCACAAGTTACTCAGTTTTCACCTCAGAAAGCAATCTAGTAATTTTTCCCATTTATACCAAACTGTAGACAGGATATATACTTAGAACCCTGGATTCAAATTCTGAATCCAGTTATTTTGCTACTAAGGTTTGTTCTCTGTGAATTTGACCAAGAGACTTGTTTTTCCAGCTCTGCCTTTCTATACAAACATGGTATTTCCCATCTGTACAAGCAGCAGAGACTACCCACATATGTGCTGGGAAGACAGACACAATAATTGTCAGATGCAAGAGCCATTAACAAAAATTTGAATCTGTTTGACCACACTATCCCAAGAAGCTGCTGTTATTAATTTTTGTTCTGAATTATATTCTCCAGTATAAATTATAGGGGAAGAAAATAAAAAAGAATAATCATAATGAACATTTGATGAGTCAAGTCGGTGTCCTATTGAGAGATTTCAATAAGAGTCATTTCTTACCAGGAATAAGCTTCAAACCAAGGGCTGTGCACACTGTTTCAGGTGGAGAAACTGACACTTTTTGGAAAGAACAAAAATCTACCTGCTGCTGAGACTTAAGCTCAATGTGGATTTGCTATGAATGGAGATAAAGGGAGAAAACCCAAGTTTTCAAGCAGACCCCCTCAGCCTTTTAGCTTTCCAAGTCAAAACAGGCACCCATATGGGTCCAGGATGAAAATGTTTTAACAATGACCTTACATGCAGGAACTTCAGCTTAAAGGTCACACACACACACTGATAAATGTGAGGATAAAATGTAGATTCTGGTGCAGCAGACCATGGGGTTTAGCTGTTCTACAGAGAGAACTGGATGTGTTCAGCATCACACCTCAGGCAAGGATGAGAAGTACCTCCCTCTTGCAGCCTCTGGCTCCACAGTCCAGAAGCCTGAGAGAATGTTTACTTCTGTCACAGTCAGCCTTTCTGTCCAGCCTCCTCCCTTTTCTTAACTTGATGAACACAGGCTGCAATTCTGTCAGTACTTCACTGACTCAGGAAGGCTTGTAGCACCAAAACAAAAGGAGTGGAATTTTGTTTTCCTGGTCATTCAGAGTTGCTTCCTTGATGCACTTGGAATGTGTGTTATTCTGAAAGACAACTTTGCTCTCTGGCTGTGTGCTAATGGGAGTTTGGGAATCAGCTAGTGACAGCTGTTTCACTAGTGTCAGTATGTTGAGAAGACACATTTTTCGTTTGAGTGGTAGGAATGCCTTTTTTTTTTTTTTCTCTGCCCTTTTTGTAAGTCCCTGAAAACTTTTCTCACACATAAATTTTATTCCTTGTTTCCAGCATGATCTCTTTCAATTGAGCACTTGAACTTTTTGCCAGCCTTATGAAGCCAAAATCATGCCCTGAGTCAAAGGGCCAAAATCATGAAGCCAAAATCATGCCTTGGAGATATCCAAGGCTCAGTATGGGCTGAAGCAGGGGGTGTCTCACCAATCAGCATGAGCAGTATCCTGAATTTTATATCCTAGCAAAGGAACATTTCTTTCTTTTCTTTCACCATTGCTAGGGTGCTTGAGCCTCTATTCATCAAAAATTCAGTAGATGTTATCAAGGTTCTACACTGCATATGCAGAAGTATACATAAACCACCAGTGTCTTAGAAACCAAGAGACCTGAAGCGTAGATTATTCAGGAATGTCCTCCCAAGTCCACTCTTTTTACCTATTAGCACCCATGAATACATGTTATAATAAACTGCCTTTCCTATTATATGAGGTAGCTGAGATATGGACACATAGCACACCTGCTATTCTGCAGTCTGTGTCCCAGGGTAAATACAAAGAGTTCATTTCTATTTTACATCTTCCTCACAGTGTATGTATCACAGAGCATACCAAAGACACATCCCCATGGAGCAGTTGATGAGCTTTGGCTGTGGCTTTACAATTGGACTTGATGATCTTGAAGGTCATTTCCAACCTTAAGGATTCTATGATTCTAAGCTTACTCATTAGCGACTCCTCAGCCCTGTAGCAGAATGCATGCACTTAAGCCATTTTTCTTTGGAGTGTCCTGCTACCTAATTCTTGTGCCTTGCAAATGCATGGATTTAGCCAAGGAGAGCAGAAAAGTGTCCGCTTTGATTTTTTTTCAGAGCAACTCCTCTGATACTGAAACACCTGCAGTAAACTGATTCGGAATACCTAGGTGGTTTGAAACTAGCCCTTTCAACTCCCTACTAACATTTGTTAAAAAAAATAAAAATCATTCTTTCTTTCCTTCCAACACACAAATAACTCTTGGTGTATTTCACATTGTCTTAACTCAAAATGAATGTTAATGTCTAAAATGTAATTTAAATGCAATTAGAGAGAAATGCTATTAAAAAATCCCATTTTATATTACCAAGTGTAGAATGTTTAAATAACAAAAAAAATATGCCAGTGCAAAAACTGTACCCAAATTAATTACATTTTAACAGTGGAACTAATAATATTTCTATTTAGTTTTAACATTAATTTACTAAGGATGAATTTCACCATGCGTGAAACATTACGCAACCATGATTTTTATATTAAACTCCAGTGAAAATCTTCCTGCTTTGTAACAACTGATGTTGGTGCAGGAGGAGGATAACAAGAAACAAGTTTCTGGAGTGATCTGTCTAAATGGAGAGCTGCCTTTAATTAATTGGAAGCTCATTTATTACTGAGCTCCTATAACACTTCTGATTGGATTATAGGGAACATGCCAATAAACACTGCTGTGCCTGCAGTAGGAAATAATTAGCTTTCAGTTTGCTTCAGTTTTGACCAAAATAAAGAAAAACAGTCCTGGTTGAAGGAGAAGGTGAATTTCTGCTTCAAAATGCCATTATATGCTTAGTAAAAAGTGAATAAAAGGTGGTCTTTCAACATGAGACCTCCTCAAACTATGCATGAACCAACTTCTGTGGTTGATTTATTTCAATTTCTTGATCAGATGATCTAAACAGGATATCTAGAGCTCAGCTGTGTATGCTTACAAGGCACTAAGCAGTTCCTGCAGGGTCCTGAATAGGTGGACCCCCTTGCTATAGCTTCTGGGGGCAGCTAAAGCATTCATTCCAACATCATCTTCTGTCCTTACTGGCATGGACTGAGAGACATTTTCACTGTTTTTCAAATTCTTTGGCAAATAGCCCAGAAGCTATCACTGAGCAGGGATGTACCCACGAAAGTACCAGTTCTGTTGCCTCCTACCTGCTACTAAAGACAAGCCTCAAACTGTGAGTCTCAGGCTATTTCTAGTCTTTGCTCTGCTTCTCTCTTAGTCAAGACAGTAGAATAGTATCCAGGATTATTTTTAATGAAGATTGGACAGGAGAAAATTAACTCACCATAAAGTTTATGAGTATGTGATATTAAGGAAAGTAATCTATATGAAGATGTCCTTTTTATATTCCATTGTCACATATCTGACATTTTTTGATCCAGGTCCTCTAAGATAGACAAAAGCCTACATAACAATATAGACCTATATGAAAGTAGATATTATCAATAACTATCTTTAATCAGAAAAGCAGTAATTTTTGAATTTGTTACCTATTTCTCTTCTAGTTTCAACATATTTTCCATTTAATAAGGAAGTAAAGAGGTTCCAAAAAAAGTCCTGTACATATTTCCTAAGAGTAAGTTTTCTTCAGTGCCTGTCTTGGTTTTTTATGTGTTATATCATTCAGGACAGCTGGGTTGCAGCAGAGCAATTTCACAGCCTCATGCTGGATCAGTCCAGTGTGTGCCATACACTGTATCTCATCACGATGACATTCTGACACAGCCCTGCAGGATTTAGGGTTTTGAAGGACCCTGTTGGAGAAGAGTTATTTATGACCGGAGGAGATGGAGGGTTGTAGATGAGAAAGTTTTGAATGCCTGGCTTTCGTTCACTACCCCAATCTGCTGGTATTTAGTGTCTCTGGGTGGAAATGAAGGCACAGTGCAGTGCCTTCCAGTGATGGCACCTTCTTTCACCTGAGGGCAAATTAATGTGTTCTAACAATGCTGGAATTACTCTGAGTGGACAGAAGGTCAGAGGGATGTCTTCATTTCAAAGAAAGGGAAATATGATTATACTTCTCATTGGATAACTACTTTGATTTCTTCACAGGAAGGAGCTCCCCCGATGCCAGGATCCTTCAGAGGCCTGGTCTCTTTTATAAATGTCACTTAGATGACAAGACAATTTGGAAGCAACAATACTGGAGGAATCAAACAAGAAGCATCAGGGTCTTTGCTCAAATCTTCTGCCAGGCTGAAAAGTCCTCTCACATGCTGCTTTTCTCTCTCCAGCTTTTGTCAAGTCTGCACTAAAGACAAGCAGAGGTGTGGACTCCCTCTGTCTAATTGCACATATAGGTACATAAGCACATTGCTTCCACAATGACAATATCCTCTGTCTCTGTTATTAATGATCTAGAGTGACTCTCGTGTGGCTTCGTTTTGGAAGGAAATGTGCTGACAGTTTATTTTAGCACCTATCATCACTAGTGATGATTATCCTTTCTGATTTTAACACAAAGCTGTTATAATAATTATTACAGGAACTGTCCTGGGCCACTGGTTGCACATTCATTGAAATTTAGTCCCCAGACTGTGGAACTGAGAAGGTCCAGCCTTTTCAACTATTAAATGCATGCTGGTTTTCCAAACTGACAATTTCCTTCAACTGGCAGGTTTTTCTTCAACTATTTTCTTCAAAAAATGAAGAAGCCAACCAGGCTATATCCCCCAGACTGAATGCACTCCTCTCTTCGGATTAGCAGACTATGAGATAGTGTATGTTTTGTTTTGTATTTAATGAAAAACTAATAAAGGTTCTGCACATTCTTGTATGACTTTGGTACACTAATGAAGGTACGTAGCTACTTGAGGCTTCACTGGATCACTGAACTAATTTTGAAGGCAAATATATTTTTATTAATATGGGGGGGTATTTGTACAGTATTTCTGTGCTATGCAATGTTATAAACAGTGTGCTTGGTTTCACAGGTTGAAGCAGCATATAATCCATATTTTTATCTGGTAGCATAGTATGTTTTTTGTTTCTCAATTGTATTTGAAGGAAACAACAGAAAGAGGTGTTTCTGTTCATGGCAGGGCATGGGTGGATTTGTTAGAAACAAAGACTATTTACACTTGCAGTTTCTGAGGTGTTACACAGAAGTCTGAATCTGTTCTACAAAAATCCCCTCTATTCTACTTTCTAGCTTAACTGAATTTTTATATGCATCTGTGGTAAAAAATGGGTTCTTTTTGGTGAAAGAGGAACAGGAGGAACATATTTATATCACTGCTGACCTCCCAAGAGCTTGTACCAGTTCATGGGACAGCTCTTTATCCATTCTCCTCTGAGGAAAACACTGGAAGAAACTGTAACTTTTAGCAGTAATCTCAACTCATCTGCTTTCCTAACGTTTTCTTAACAGTGGAGATCTAGTGGGATCACATCTCCAGGTTCACCTCCTGTTTCAAGAGACACATCTTCTTAAAGTATAATATTTTGGGGATATATGTTTTCTGGGGTTTCAACGCACACCAAGTATAACTCAGCACTCCCAGAAACACTTTTCATCTAAGATTGAATGGACAAGTCAGAATTCCTGTTTGAAGGAGGAAATACTGACTTTCTGTTTAATCAAGAAGTATCTGATTTGGCAATAACTCTGCTAACTAGTCTCTTTAGTCCAAAAGTACTTCAATTACATTTAATCACTCTGACACCCGACTATCCTGGGTGCTCTTTATGTGATTGGTATTACATAAATAATTGGTTTGCCATAGATTGGTAGTTAAGATTTTGTTTTTCAATCAAGAAATCTCTTTTTTTTTTTTTTTTTTTTTTTGCGTAGGCATGCCTCTTCCCAGACTGGACAAGTGCTGGGTGTACTCAAAGCAGCCTGGCTTTACTTTTTCCTAAGAGGTCTCTTGGACTCCCATCTGATGAGATGTCAACAGAAATTGAACAGCAGCACCAAGGGTTGGCTATAAATACCTGCAGATTTTCTTACACCTAGCAGAGGTTGGAAAATGGCTGGAAATGCCACGTTCCAATTTTTTTCCAGTTCTCACTTAATATCCCCTGAAAACTCAGTGCAGAGGTACTTAACCTAGTTTATAGTGCTCAGATTGTAAAATTAAAGAGAGTCCATACATTCCGGATACCAGAAAGTTGAGCATTAACTGGTTTTTAAGGTCTTTCCCCATTCTTTCCCACTCCAGGAATTTCCAGATCCTACCATGGCTGCAGGGCTGAAGCTCCTCTTCTAACCAGGCTTAGACATGTCTACTGTTTCTCTGAGAGGGTTGTTCTCTGTTTTCGTACTTCC
>JANHFX010026188.1:38939-122324 GCA_027560015.1 Chloroceryle amazona
CTGAAGCTCCTCTTCTAACCAGGCTTAGACATGTCTACTGTTTCTCTGAGAGGGTTGTTCTCTGTTTTCGTACTTCCAGAGTGATGCGGTGCTCTATTTGCTCTGCCCTTGTTTTTCTCTGGGCTTCAGGGAAGAAATTATAGTGCTGACAGCCATTTCTTCCACAGTTCATCCCTACATGGGAAATGCAGGGAGACAAATGCCAGGGTTTCCATGTGATTTATTATGTACATGCAAGGAAGTTTTATCTTTGTATCATTACTGCTGGCAGAGTGGAAGAGTGAGGTAGGATTAGTATTCTTGGCCTGCACTTGAGTAGAGATGGAATAATTCTTCATAAAATATAAGGGATGGGATTTAGTGGATGGTTGAGGAGGTATATCTTAATTAATCTCTCTGCCAATTAAAAGATGGAAGTTCTCATTAAGATGACCCCAAAGCAATTATTCAGACTTGTGTATTTACATTAACTAGACTACCAAAGCATTATAAGTAAGATTATGACTTAAAGAAGGCAGAAAGTCCATTTTCCATGTTGAAGTACCTCACTACCTAATTTGTAATGAGAAACAATGTCACAATATTTGCACCATTTCCACCACACCATTTATTTTGCCTCTTAGGACTTCATCTCTAAAATAAAATTGCAGAGGATGTTTGTGTTAAAGTGATGGGTCAAAGCCTACTCCCTGATGATGAGGAAGATTGATTTAGAAATATTTATTTGTTATGTGAAGTGGAAGTCCTCTCAGCTTCTTTTCAATCTCACTTTAGTATTCACCAAACTAACATCTAATCAAGTATGTACCACTATTGCAATTTAGCATATGCATATATGGTGTTTTTTTTTTTTTTTCTAAAGCAAATCTAATCTACTCATAAAACACTTAATTACCTTTGTGATTAAGCAGTGGAAGTTAACACCATAAATACTGTTTAAAACAAACAAACAAAAAAACAAACAAATGCATGGCCCACGGGGCATGATTCAGAAAGATCTTTAAGCACATGTTCTCAGTAGAACAGCTTGGGTCATTTAAGAAAGTCAGATGGTTCAGGTCATGGGCTTCCAGCACCAAGCAGTTTGTTGAACTAAGGTCTCAACAGCCCTAAAACCAGCAAAACTGGTTTTATTGAATTATTATTGAATATGTTGTAAAAGTCTTACAAAGTCTGAAGTTCTTGGCCCAGATGCAGCATAGGCTTTTACCTCCTTTGGAGCCTGTGTCAGACTACTGCTAGTTTGGTTAAGGAGTCAAGTGCATCTGTCATACTCCAGCCTCTGACTACAGTCAATCCTCTTTATTGACTCATAGAGTGGTAGTACGGTTACCTTTTGCTTCTAGGTCATAGATATGTGGCTTCTGGCAAATCAGTGGTTAAGGTACAATTGTTTGGTAAGTTGTTTAAAAACCACAGTTAATGCTAGTTATATACCATTTCACATACATAATCAGTTGTAGATATTGGATTGGCATAACTTGTTTCATCTTTTGCGAAACTTTGATATACAGAATGCTTATACTAAGGTCAAAATTAGCAAAACTACAATTGCATGCAACATCACATTCAAAATTTCAGTTGCTGTTAGCAATCATCCAAAATGAGATTCCTACCAATTATGTTCTTCATCTTTCTTCACTCTTTCTTCACTCATTCTTTCCTCTGCATCATGAGGAATGGTTATCAGGGTTCTTTGGTTGTTTTTCCAAAACACTTGGTCTGTTTACTTTGGTGACTTTAACCCTCTGGCATCCAGGTTGCACACCCGGCTTCTCGTCATCCTCTTGTGCTACTGTTGAAATCAGTGCACTTTTATCTGTTAGAATTTTTATCAGTTGTCATTGAGGGCCAGCTGGAATAAAAATGTGAGGGCCTCCTTCATTTATCTGCTGGTAGGCTCCCTCTCACTGAATGGACAGGTCCAGTTAATGTCTTGGCACAATTCATTTTTTGACTCCGAGGTTTGCAATTCCCCCTAAAAGGTTTAAACAAGATTTGGCCTACTGTGGAGTCTGTGTTGGTGGTGGGACATGAGGACGCCATTTAGTTTCCTCTTTTCCTCTCAAAGTCTGGAATGCTTGTGTTAAACTTAGTTTTATACTTGTTGGTTTTTGCTGTATTGCCACCTTTGGAACACAATGCTAATACTTTGCACCATAATTCATTTCTTCTTTCTCAAGACTCTAGGTCTTTGTTTTTATGTTCCACTTGTCTGCTTCCCAATCCCTGTGGGGGTGTTGCATCTGGTGGTTTCCACTTGGGGTCTTGGGTCTGATTTCTTCATTTCTTCCTATCCCATTTCACAGACATGGTTTACAGAATCACAGAATCACTGTGGTTGGAAAAGACCTTTTGAGATCATCAAGTCAACCATTACCTACTCTACCAGGGCCACTACTACATCATATTCCTTAGCACCATATGTAGATGGCTTTTAAATACATCCAGGAATGATGATTCAACTACTTCCCTGACTGTTCCAGTCATTGATAAGCCTTTCAGTAGAGAAGTTTCTCCTAATGTCCAACCTAAACCTACCCTGGAGCAATATGATGACATTTCCTCTTGTTCTATCAGTTGTGAGAAGAGACTTTGTGAGAAGAGACCAACACCCCCCTCTCTGCAACCTCCTTTCAGGTAGTTGTAGAGAGCGAGGTCTCCACTCAGCTTCCTTTTCTTCAGACTAAACAACCCCAGTTCCCTCAGCCACTCCTCATAGGACTTAATCCTCAAGATGCTTTACCGTCATTGCCCTTCTCTGGACACATTCCAGCACCTTGATGTCTTTCTTATACTACCCAAAAATGAATACAGTACTCGAGGTGCAGCCTCACCAGTGCTGAGTATAGTGGGGCAATCACTTCCTTAGTCCTGCTGGCCACACTATTCCTGATGCAGGCCAGGATGCTGTTGGCCACCTGGGTAAACATCAGGCTCATGTTCAGATGTCTGTTGATCCTAAAACCCAGGTTCCTTTCTGCCAAGCAGCTTTCCAGACATTCAGCCCCAAGGCTGTAGCATTACCTGGGACTGTTGTGGCCCCTGTTGTACAGGACTCAGCACTTGGCCTTGTTGAAGCCCATATGACTGGTCTCAGTCCATCAATCCAGCCTATCCAGATCTCTCTGAAGAGCCTTCATACTCTCAAGCAGATCAACACTTCCACCTAACTGGGTGTTCCCTGCAAATTTACTGAGGGTGCTCTCAATCTCCTCATCAAGATCATTGATAAAGATGTTAAACAGGAGTAGCCCCAACATTGAACCCTGGTGAACACCACTTGTGACTGGCCACCAACTCTATTCACTACCGCTCTCTGGGCCCAGCCATCCAACCAGTGTTTGATCAAGCAGAGTGCATGCCCATCCAGGCCTAGCACAGCCTTTTTTTTTCATGAGGATGCTTTGGAGAACAGTATCAAAGGCTTTAGTGAAGTCCAGGTGAAAATATCCACAGCCTTTCCCTCATCCACCATGGGGGTCACCTTGTCATAGAAGGAGATGAGGTTCATTAAGCAGGACCTGTCCTTCATGAACCCATGCTGACTGGTCCTCATTGCCTGGTTGTCCTGTAAATGGTGTGTTCTGGAACTCAGGATGATTTGTTCAATGACCTTCCCTGGAATTGATGTCAGACTGACAGGTCTGTAGTTTCTCAGATCCTCCTTCTGGTCTTTCTTGTAGGTGGGTGTCACATTTGCTAATCTCAAGTTCACCAGGACCTCCATGATTAGCCAGGAGTGCTGAGAAATCTTGAAGAGTGGCTAAGTAAGCACATCTGCCAGCTCCTTCAGCACTCTTGGGTGTAACCCATCTGACCCCATAGACTTGCGTATGTCTAGGTGGTACAGCAGGTCACTAACCGTTTCCTCTTGGATTATGGAGGCCTCCTTCTGTTCCCTATCCCTGTCTTCCAGCTCGAGGAGCTGGCTACCCAGCAAACAACTAGTCCTGCTATTAAAGACTGAGGCAAAGAAGGTATTAAGTACTTCAGACTTTTCCTTGTCCTTAGTGACTTTTTCCCCTGCATCCAATAAATGATGAGGATTCTCCCTAGTCCTCCTTTTCTTGTTAATGGATTTATAGAAGCATTTTTTTTTGTTCTCTTTTACAGCCATAGCCAGATTGAGTTGTAGTTGGGCTTTATCCTTTCTAATTTTCTCCCTGCAGAGCTTTACTGCATCTTTGTGGCCTCCTGAGTGACTGCTTCTCTCTTCCACAGGCCATGAACTCTCCTTTTGTTCCTGAGTTCCATCTGAAGCTCTCCATTCAGCCAGGCTGGTCTTCTTCACTGCCAGCCTGTCTTTCAGGACATGGTGATGCATCCGTCACAGTCACAAAGTTCCTTGACAAAAAATAATCAGGACTAGCTATTTCCAAATCAGTGTGAAACAATAATTTCAAAAACTTGTGCTACTTTTATGTGGATGAACATTTTAAACCATCAGATTTCTTGAAAACCTCTCCGAGTGTTTGGAGTTGGTGTTTAGAATTGCTAAAAACATTGTGTGATGCAGCAGAGGTGAACTCTGTTTTTTTAAAATGTTTTTACCTGACAAATTTATATTTTACCTGCTATAATGCACTTAGTATTTTAGTAGACAGTCCAAACAATCTGTAACTGAATTATTGAGCCAATGAAAAACTATTGTAGAAAATGAAATAATTTTCTACAGAATCTTCTGAGACAATATCATCTGACATTTGAACAATTTTAAAGAATATATTATTGTTCTTAAAAAATAATGGGATTGAAGTCAGAAAGAACTTGGAGCTCTGGATACATTCACTGGCATTTTTGCACTTAGGAATGCCCAGCTGACCTCCAGGGGGGACGTGGGGAAGGAATCACAAAGGTATTTCTCCTCAAAAAAGTGGAATCTACCTTAGCAGCAGGCTCCATAAAAAAAACAATCTGCCTTTGCTTCACACACTTCTCTTAACTTTCCTTCCACAAAACTTCATCAGCCCATAGAAAACCATGCCTACTTTTCATCTTCCACCACATCTAAGCAACAACATACATTCTCTTTGCTATTAATCTTATGTCTTGGCCTAAAATGTTGGTTTGAAATAAGGCAACATAAAGTAGCTGGAGCCAGAAGCAGCCTTACAATCTGTTGCTCACTATGAAGAGTTCTGAAAACAGAATCTAAATCTTTTTACATTTAGAATGTCAGAATTAGTCTACGTTCAAGATATTATTGGACTATTGGTATCATATCAGCATCTGACAGGAAAAGAAGATACTATTTTAGCTAGAGAATGCCTGGAAGGATGTGAGCAGTAGTATCTCTTTTAATCCAAGTAGCAGAATCAATATTTAATGGTTTTGGGATTCTTCTGTTTAAGCAGGAGAAAAATGATGGAACTGTTGCATTTCTGTTTATTTATAAAAGTGTGCAAAATCCAAATTCCTGAGCATAGAGAGAATCAAATGAAGCTGTTTTTATGTTTACAACTCCAAACTTTGTTCAGCTGCATGTTACCTCAAAAGCCTACTTCTTTAATCTCTTGTGAAGGTCAAACCCAGGTGTTGCTCAAGCTGTACAAAAACATCTGCTGTCTCACTCTTCCATGTCAACAGCCTGTCATCCGCACAGACGCATTCACACATATTCCTTCCCAAAACAGTACAATACATAGAAAACATCCTTAAGCACAGAATACTGAAATTTTTGTGATGTCCTACAGTTGCATCTGTCTGTAGAAAGGACCACAAATCTCCTGCCAATGTCTTAAATGAAAATTATATCCAAACATTTTGAAAGTTTTAATCCAATCTGTAAACATAAAACAAGGAAGAGAAGATGTAGGAGATTTCCTCTGCAAGCCAGCAAATTATTTATAAAAAAATAAAGCCAGAATAAAATTTTGTTCTAAAGAGTTAGATTGTCAAAGTTGGATACCAAATTCAGTCACTGAAATGTGAATTTTAGTACTGTTTCAACTGTACATTTCAACCAACCATCTCTAACTGCAGCGTCACTTCTGATATCTCCATAAAGTATGATCATGTGTATATGTGTATATACAAACTAGATCTCTTACTGAGTCTAGACAATGGAAGAAAATTCTCTGCAGTGCTTGGTTGCATAATGGAAAATTCTACAAACAGCTGGCAGCTGCTCTTCAGAAATACCCCACATTCTATTCAAAGATACTTTATCAGTTTGCAAAGGTAATTTTTCTGTTTTCATATTTTGCACTTTCCTAAGATACATGAACCCGTCCCTGTCACCCCTTTTTAAAGTTCTAGTGGCGTATTCAACTTCCTACCTTCTTTTCTTAGAAGTGATGCTTCCATCCTGCATGTCTGTGAGTAATTCTAAACAGAGAATTATCAAGGTTGCATAATATAGGCACAAGGTATTTCACAGTTGAATAGATCAAAGTTCTCTAGGCAAGAAGATAATGGAAGTAATGGACGTAAACTGACTATGCTCCTCCTGAGGGTAAAAAATTAATCTTTACCCTAAGGTGAAGCAAAATATAGCATAATACAATTGTATGCATGTACTTTTCACGAAATGTTTACTCCTAGTAATGAATGGAAGGAGAGTGGAGAGAAAGAATAAATGTTTTTTACTGGATCATACATTATTTGATCTGTTATGGTAATCTTCTGAGAAGTAAGTGAAAAATCAGATTTGCAGTAATTCACTATAGAAAAGAATATTGACTTTATCCCATAGCCAATTTACTTACCAAAATTAATGCAGAGGCACTCTAATTTTGTATCAAGAAATATTATTGATTATAAGATCACATTGAAATCTAGTAAGTTTTACCAGTATTTTTCTTTCACAGTCTAGATACAAAGACTGTCAATGGCCTTATGAAAAATAGTACATTGGAAAACTGCATTCTGTACAAAGACCATGTGGCTATATTGCAAGACTGAAAAATATATTCACCTAGATTTTCTTTCTTGTAAATTAATGCAAGTCATTGATTTTAATTCAGTTGTGTTGTAATACATCAGATGACTTTGTCTAGGTATGGTAAAGACATCCAGGGCTGGTAACTCAGCCTAAGGAAAGGCAGTTACCCATGTGTTAGCACACAGAGACAGGAGACTAAAAACAAGTCAAGGGTCAGATGAGAGGGCTTGGCACAACAGTCCAGAGAATTTATTTTTAAAGAAGCTAGTGAGCCACTACAGTTGTTGTCTTGAATAGAGCTAGTTGCCTTAAACAGTTCATACTTCTTGGAACAATAGGGCAACCACACGCCTGGCACTGCAGCCCCCCCATAAAGAACTTATTTCTTTGGTGGTGGCTGGGAGGACATGGTCCCAGACCCAGAAGCAGATTTTTCCATACACACACACACAGGCAAAGGAGTCTAATGCAAATAACTTTCTTTCTCAGACGACTTCTCATATTGTGTTATCTTCAGTTTTAAAGGAAAACACAACGGAGATATGAGGAAGTAATCCTCCTGCCCTCCACTCCTCCATTATCCCCAACTCACCCAACCCCTCTACACCACCCCTCTGCTTAATGACATGAGTATTTTCACAAACAAAAAAGTATCAAAACTGACCTCTGCATTTCACTCATAGCTAATCATCATAATGGGAACTATAGTGCATTTTGTCATTTTTCTTGAAGTCTGCAGTACG
The DNA here is from genome assembly GCA_027560015.1 of Chloroceryle amazona. Lineage (NCBI taxonomy): Eukaryota > Metazoa > Chordata > Aves > Coraciiformes > Cerylidae > Chloroceryle > Chloroceryle amazona. The sequence continues at coordinate 46,569 of JANHFX010026188.1, forward strand.
TAAGTATCACTTATATCCATGCTCTTTCATATACCAGCTCTTAACCACTCACCACTGAGATGTTCCATTAGTGTCGTGCTGGGAATAGAATCTGTTTCTGGGTTTTATAACTTGACTTTGAACCAGAGTCTCATAGCTAGTCTTACTCTCAAGATTACAGTTCATCTCACAGTCAGAAGGAAAAGTGGATGTGATGCATTTCAGCATTTCCCCTACCTATGCAGTTAAGCTAGCTGCTGGCTGACACCTGGTCGCTTTGATCCCAAATGTGCTGTGAAATACTCAATACAGTCAGACCAGGGTACAAATTGTAACTCTGTTTTTTTCCTGCTCCTTGCTTGCATAAGGAACAAATAACTTGACACCTGCTTGTTAAATAACTTACTTTCTGTCATGGATACAAAGAAGGAATTATCCAACTCCTCTTCTTTGACTTACCTCCTATCTGAGCACATGTATGTACAACAGGCTTAGTGACAGCATGACTGAGCAGCAGCCTAATGACAGGCAATTCCTCTCCCATAAACACCTCTTTGTTCTGCAAAATGGGTTATAATAACACAATTCAAAGTTATTATCAAGTGGCTGTAATGACTGTTATTTGAATGTTTGCTTGTTCTTATTTGGGGGGTAAAGATACTCTTTTCAAATACTGAATGCATAGAAGGGCAGGATTGACAACTGTTTCATCTCTAAAGTGCTCTGCTTCCCTTTTAGTGCTCATCTGGCAGTTTTAGAGATTTTAGTGAAGTGTAGGACTACTGCTTTCTTATCAAAAGGGTGAGAGTCAAATGAGAGGCTGGATTTCAGTCTTACTCATTTTTACATGTGGAAGATGTTGCATTTGTTATTCATTGATCCATGGTCAATCATAGAGGAGAATGATGACCTTACATATGTTGATTAATGCTCTGGTTGTTAAACACTTACAGATTGGCATTTATCTCCATTCTCTTTGACCACTGAGTCGTAGAGATTATATTTTTTTAACTTTGTAACTTTTTTTTTCTCTTTTTCAGTAGAATCTCCTTTCAAGAGTGGGGTCATTAACTTCAAAGTTGCTGACTGTGAAGAGCAATGATTGACTGTTCAGGAAGTGGGGGATGTAGCTAGTATGACAACAGGGAGAGCAACAGGGACATGGGGCGGTGAAGTGACCTAAGCAGGAAAGCTGAAATGACTGCTGATAACAGGAAGGAGAGAGTAACACTCACTAAGCTACTTAGTAAATCTGTGCTGATGACCTGAGTAAAATGAGCAAAGAGCAATGCCTTTATCGAGATTTTTCTTTTTTTTTAATGTGCACCCATTTGCTCTTATCACACAACTAAAATGGATCACAGTCCTGGGACTGAAAGGAAGACCAGTAGCACTACAGGTTATCATTAGATGCCATTGTTTCCAAAAACTTCATGAATATTCTGGTAAGCAACAGAGCAAGCTACCTGCCCTTCAGGAATGTCTTCCTGAAAAGAAGACGATTCAGAAATCATCAGTCATATCAGATAAGACTCTGCAATGAGCTTCACTAACTTTATGTGAGAGGAATGTATTATTCTGTATGGTTAATGTTAGCAGAATGTTGCCCATAGTAAATCAGAAGGCAGTCTACTCTTATTAATACTGAGGAGTAAAGACATGTCTAGAGTTTGTGTCATGTTTATCTGATCTATCAGTGACAGATCTAACAGTGAGGGTAAGCCATGTACAGTACAGCATTCCTTCCATGTCACTGCAGATGAGTTTCTCTTGGTCACCATTGAAATGTACCTCCCACCCTCTTCACTTGCCATGAACATGACTACCAAAGTGAGAATAAAAAGCTGAAATCCAAAATGCAGCACTATATAGCCTCTTTGCATTACTCTAAATGATTATGTGGAATAAAAGCAAGGCTGAGTTGGGTCCAAAGAAGTGGGGGAAAAGAGACAAGTGACTTTGTTAATACCTAAAGTAACCTTCCAAGAAAGTCTGGATTCATGTAGAACACTTAAAGAATGTGCAGGACTTATCAGTGAGTGATGGGATCCTATGCTTCCCAGTAATCTTTTGAAGAGCTCCTAAACTGCTGAAAGATACTGTTGCCTCATGGACATTATCAATTTTCAAATCAAGTCATGCAGCCAAATGAAGATACAACCTGCTATGCTTTACATATCCCAGAGAAGTGGACTGGAAGTGGACTGGAACGTCCTAGTCCATGTTACAAAGACTACCAAATACAGAAGTATGACAAGCATAGACTTAAGACACCTTTTGGAATCATCCTCAACTCAAAACAGGCTAAATTAAGACCAATAATCCTATATTTAAGGTGACTTCTCACATTTTCTGCTGAACTAGTGCTTTTATTTTTATGCAGCTGCTGGACAGGTTTGCACCTCAGTTCTACAAAGATGGTCATACTTGATTTGCACTGTGCTAGTTACTGAGGTTCATGACATTCAATGTACAGCTAAACACTTTCTTAAAAGTTTTACAAGTTCTGATTAACTCTAATTGCACAGGATGTTCAGGACTAAATAGCAGAGGCAAGGCACTAGTCTACTATCAACGGCAGAGACTTTTTCTATGGTAGAATTATATAGCTGATGTAGGTGTTTTTATGAATACTTGAGGCTCTCTTTTTTTTAATCATCAGTGTAGAAATTCATGAAATATATAATACTCAGTATAAACAATACAATTAATTGTGGTTCACAGTAATAATCAAGATCAACATTCGTATAAATATCTTAAAAACTAGCCCAGGTTTCCCACAATGGCCAAATCTGGGGGGGGGGGGAACCCCAATGGTATATACATTTGCTATTTGTTATTTACTAGTTTCCTGTACTGTACATTTGATTCAGTAGATAATTGTCTTTTCAGAATTAAACCCTCTGTAAAGCAGGAAACAAAATAATTAGACCTATGCCCACAAAACCATGTGTTATATGAATGACATCTCTCAAAACTTAAAAAAACTTATATTAATCTCATGTATTTCCTCTTTTCCTATGCAGACCAAATTAAGGCAGAGTCGAAATCTGTAATACATTATTTGTGGGGCATTGAAGCTCAGGGTGTTGCTTTAAAAATTTATTTGTAAGATACAATTTGTTAATGTACAACTTTTTCATTATACATTTTAATAGCAATCAGATAATACAACATGCTACTTTTGGTACTTTGCAGCAGTGATCATGTAATACTTAGAATGTGAAAACCATGTCAGAGTGAAAAACATGCTGATCAAAATTACAGAAAGATTACCTAGGATTTTAAATAATACAGCAAGTACCTAGCAGTCTTGCAATTATTGAAGACAGTTACCAGGCTAGTTATAAGGAAATACTTTCAAGGTAGATAACAACAAGGTAATTCTATCTTTTCCTTTCACTCCTGCAACTCCAGTATATCCTAATATTTGAAATAGCTCAGGATATAAACAAAAATGTTATATTTCAACTGTATTGTACTGAATTGATTGGAATTCTAGATCTCTAGCAAAAACAGGCCCAGCTACTACCACTATATGCTATATACTATGTCCACCATGTTGCTAACACTTAGGTCCCAACAGTTAGTTGAGACTCTTCGTATTTAGGCATTTTCAAAGATCACTTGAAAATCAGCCTCTTACTAAAACTGAAGTTTTCATTAAAACTATTTGAAAATAAGCCTTTAAAGTGCCTTGTTCCCAGAGATAAATTAGAAAAGAGGAGCAGATATACAAAGGAAAAGATGATAAAACTGAAAATAGACAAACCCTATACATTTCTCTATTCTTTTCACCAAAATTACTTGTATATTTTGCAAACTAGTTATAATGGCTAAAAAGGGAAATTATAAGAAAATCTAAGAAAGGAGTAGGTTTTTTTTAAATAATCGGTTCTACATTTTTTTGTAAGTGGCCAATTAGTCAGTTAAAGACTTGAGAAACCCTTCTGAATAATATTCTTCTCAAAACTTCAGTAAGACAATAAACCACAACAGAGTTCAGGTGAACAAGGCATATACTTCACTATAATTTTATTTTTTTTTCATGTGGTTAATCCTGTGGAGATGGTCACTGTGGAACACTTCTTTCAGCAACTTGGAACATTTCCAGGGGAAGTATCTTTCTGGCTTTCTTCCTGCTATTTTGTTATGAGACCAAAGAAATCTGAAATTTCCTTTCCACAGACAAATGGAAAGTTAATATTTTATTTGAAGATGAGCTAAGTCCTGTAATTCATCTTAATGTATTTTTTACAATTTAAACGTCACTGTATTACCAGAACAATAGGTCAAATTTGCCTAAGGGGAGTTGATGGTGACAGTGGTAGGAGGGCTGGGACAGCCTAAAAGTAAGGTAAATATGTTGAACAAATGGGAACTGAGGGAATGGCTTCTCCAGAGGAAGGAAGCACATTTCAAAGATTCCTTTAATATTTTAGTGTTTAATCTGTTCAAGCAAATGGTGAAATCGGCTATGAATTGTATGACACACATTTAATGTAAGGACAAAGACTAGCAAAGTTTGAAGAATCTGAGCCTTGATGACTACACAAGCAACCCTCTTTCACATACTCACCCATGCTTGCCAATACAGTCAGGTTCATTTCTTTTCCCTTTTGCATTTGCAGCAAGTTAAATCCAGGAGCAGAAAATGAATGAGAAGCAACCAGGAAAATGCACAAAGAAAATGAAAGGAGAAACACATAACATTTTCTTTTTTCCAGAACCAAACTTCAAAAATCCCTGAGGCTTTCTAGAAGTGAGTAGATGTATGTAGGCAGTGACAAGGAGTTTCAAGGCCAAAGTTGCGACAGAAAATGGGGGTGAACTCTTGGCCCTTCATGTGCTGAAGGGATGTTAGAAATGGGAAAGGCTCATATCAGCCAATTTGGGCCTCATGGTTTCAAACAGATGACTCTATACCTATATATCCAAGAGGCATGAGGAACAAAGACCTATTAGGCTGGCTGTTGAGTGATTGCTTTTGTCTCTTCTGCTTGTACAGTAAATAGGTCTTCAAACTCACTCAACAGACCCAGACATGCACATTTTTCAGGTGAGAAAGGGGTGGAAGAAGTAGTTACTATTTGCTCTGCTTGCTTATTAGAAGATAGCATATGTACCGCAGGGATGGCTTTTAAACTGCCTTCTGATATCTGTTGTCACTCAGCCAAGGAGAATGCAAAGCAAATGTAAAATTTTTACCATCTCATTCAGCTGGGAGAGTATAAACTATATTCATACACTTCGCTGAATGTATGTGAATATGCAAGGTATTAAGCAACAGTAAATTCCTGCTGAAACCTATAATCTGCACAGATAGAGTATTTAGGTTATATAGAAGGCAAATTAGATCTGCTTAGAGACTGCAATCAACAATGTCAATGAATTCTTATTTCTGTTTCACTGATTCTTTCAAACATATCCCCTACAAGAGGATGGCACCATGTTTTCATTTTAAAGAATGACTTTTTCTGTAGGGCTATGTGTTTTAAATAAGAATTATTTGATTATGATTTGATAGCCATTTGAATTATTTGACAAGATTTGATTTAAAGATCCAAGAGCCATCACAAGAAAGTGTAAGAACAGTTTCTGAGCTGAGAGGAGATGGATTTAAAGTAAACATTGCTCCTTTTTCCTCAGGAATGTAATTGTATAAATGTGGATTTCTAGAAACATACAGCTGAGGTGTGGAGGTTATAAAGAGTATGTTCTTGTCTGGAGAAACAGATGTGGTATAAACATTTTTCTCATTAATACACTTATTCCTGTACCATTGTGTCATATTTATCCTTTTAAATGTATTCATTCTTTGGAAACTGAAGTAAATGGTGCACCTCAATTTCCTGAAGGAAATATTAACTCCTTAGTATTTTATTTGTATTTTGAAGTCTAGAGATAAGAGAAAGCTGTGTTAGCACACTGAGGTTTAAAAATATTTTACAGTTTTTCATTCAATATAAGCAATAATACTGCTTCGTGTTATTAACCTAAATATTCTTCAGAAAATGAGGTAAAAATTTTTACTTCAATTTTATGATTTATAATTATCTGGAGATGCAGAAGGGGGAAGAACAACATCTCTGGGCTGGACAATGGCAAGTATGAGGAGCCCTGGACATTTGTGGTCAAATTCCAGTTCTGTGAATTCTTGCAAATGTTGGTAGTTTCATGGTAGGCACAGTCTTGCCTCCATGGCCTTGTGACTGGTGCTGGTCTAACAGTTATATGGGAGAGGTAAGCATCCAGCCTCTCCCTCCTAAACTGCCCAGATAATGGCTATAAGACATTCTGTTTGTCTAAATCAGTTCTTTCTCTATGAATACGGGAATAAAGCTGCTCAGCCATAAAGGAGCTGTGAGGCTGGAGGGGTACTCAGAGGACTATATAGTTAGCTAGATGAATAGTGAGTCAGTGGGGCATGGGAAAATGGCTGTCACATTTATCTTCTTCATGCTAGCAACTGGGAGTCATTACAAGGATCCTAACACACCAAAGAATACTTTGAATGGAGATGATCCTCATTTATTTGTCTACACATACTTAAAGTGTTGCTTTGTGGGGTAAGTTACTGGCACAGAAGGAAGAGTTTGAGCTTATATTATTTTAGGGTCTATTTCAGTGCAAGAGATTAAAGCTGATTTGTTCACTTCCAGTATCCTCTTTCTCACTGTACCACAGGGAACCTGTTTTCGTGAGCCAATCATAATTTTTCTTTAACATATAGAGAAATTATAAAGGATAATTATATCTCAGGGGCACCTTAATTGCCCCAATTACTTGGCCAGTTTTGACAGTTAGATCTGACCAAGACAGGGAGGAAGGGACATGCGTAGGTATAAGACAACATTTCATGTTGGACAATACTCATGGTATAGACATAATAATGAAAGTATCTGCATTTAAAAGTATACTCTGTGCAATATAAAATGAGGAGAAAAAGACCTTCAGTGAATTTTAAAAAATTCTTTACCCAGTCAGCCTTCTGCATGAGATATAAGCATTAGCACTAAATCAATTATAATTAAGCTGCATGTAAACAACATTGGCAAATTAAATTTCCCTCACATTTCATTATAGCTTAGTTGCTACAATGATAGATTGATTAAGCCACTTTCCACAATATCTTCCAGTACAGTCATTATCAAATATAAGTAAACTTTTAACTTTTTTTTTGGCTGAAAATTAAACAATATATAATTATTTAGATCACTGATAAGGCAATATGTTTTGGTACATTAGGGAATATAAACCTCCTGTAATCATACTAGGGTGCACAGATCTTAAAGAGCCCAGGTATTTTAGGCGTAGCAGACGTTTTCGTGTTAAAAGATGAAAGCCAAATACTTGAACTTGTGCTAATGCTAGCTTCAATTAAATAAATAAATAAATAACATTATGAAAGTGCAGAAACTTCCATGCCCTGCAACTTCTGAAAATGGTGCAATTAACCTCTCCTTTTAAAACATTTTGGTATTAGTATGATTTCAAGAACATGGTTAATATTGAGCACATCCTTATATCCTTTTGTGTAGAGGTGCATTCTTGAACAGAGGTTGTGGTTAACTATATAAATATAAATAGATGCCTTCCACTTTTTCTGTCTGAAATGTTGTTACATCTGGAACAAAGTTTTAATAAATTGCCCAAATCAGTAAAATGTTATTCTCATCATTAAACTGACAGTTGCAGAAAAGTAACTGGATCAGATATAAAATTGATGCTCTTTCACAAGCTTATACTTTGGAGAAATCAGGAAGGAGGCAACCATAAATTAAAGCAAAACTTTAATCAAAGGTCCTAGTCCCTAAACATCTAAACACCTTTTTACAAGAAAGGCAGATAAGGAGCTAGTAAACATATCTATGTGTAAATGCATATATTTTTAATAGCTCTCTAAGCTAGAAGTATCCAGCTTCAGTATCAGCCCAGAGTCGTCAGTAAAAAGTAACAGAATAAAAACAGGCTACATCTGATAAAAATAAGGAGCAGTATTCAGTATCTCTAAATTCATCAGGGAGATATCTATGTCCGCATTGAAGTGCAGCACAAAACACATCTCCATGATGAACTACTAGCACTAGGCATAATGTATAGCCCCTGTTCCTAATAAAAATTTGTTCATCATGTGAAATAAATGTGGTAATACAGTCAGAGGCTTATCATCTATCACACTGAGACCCACTGGCAGATTAGCTCTTGAAGAAAAGATCATCTTCATGCAAACCTTTACATTATTATAAGCCACTCTGGGAGAGCAGTAGGGTGCCTGTACAATCCTTTTCTAGCAGATTTGTTTTACTGAAAACTAAAAATTATTAAGAGCAAGGAACATAACAATCAGGTTCACAGTCCAGCTCACCTCTGTTTTCTGCTCTGATTCTGGAGATTAGCCTCTTTATTTTCTACAGAGAGATTAGCAATCAAAACTAAATTATATTTTCATTGGGTAAATAATTTACAAGTCATTTAGGCCTTTGGTCTTAAATCCTCTGCATGATTGAACAAAACTTTTCTCCTGTTTCAAGGGCATTCAAGTGGAATCTATGGGTAAGCTGGTCCTATCACCTACAAATTTCAGTCTGCTGGAAACTATCACAGATAGATATAACAACCCCTATCAGCCATAAAATTGTGTATTGCATATAATTCTTTCAGAGGATAACATATTTTACAGTTTGGTTGGACTCAGACTACATGGCTACTACATGGGAGACTGCAGGGCTGAAGTACTTAGTTAATACAAAGATGTCCAATAATCTTGATGTACTTGTTATATCTAAAATCCACTGGATATATATCACATACCTGCAGGATGAGTGAATTCATGAAAAATTCATAGACAAAGTTTGAGAGCCACATTTCATCTGTTTGTGAGCCATGTGTGGTCCAAGAGCCACAGGTTAGTCATTATTCTGCAAATAAAACAAAAATCAGCACCTCATACCTACTGTATTCAAGCACTTTTCATATTTTTTGCTAACCTAGGCTTAGTATCAAGGCTGTTGTTATTAGAAGTGCAAACATTGCATTCCATCCAAAAAAAACTTTATAATCACTTAGCAGCATTGATCTTATTTCCTGTGGGTCATTAGGATTCATGTCCATCATACTCTTGGCAGAGGACAATGGATCAAAGGGAGAACATATGCACTTGTGCCAGGACATTTTCATTTTTTACCAAAGATTGAAACATGCACTGTTTAAATCCTGTAGATGTCAGCCAAGCATAGATCTTCTAGAGGATGAAATAGCAGTGCCCAGATACTAATTATCCTCTCCTACTTGCTCAGTTTGCTACTTTCTTGGCATTTCAAAATCTCCAAGCACAATATTTTTCCAGTATAAACAAAGTCATTCAAACAAATACAAATAACAAGTGCCTATGGACTCCACCACAACTATTAAAGTAGTAGAAAGTATCTAGGCTATTGCTTCTTTATTCATGCCATTTCTCACAAGCATGCAGCTCTTCATGTTCTGAGAGCTTGTTCCATCAGAAGTGATTCAAGGTACTTTGCAGAGCTCACTCTGGTACCTAACAGGGTAATACAACTGAAAGCATGTTTGGATGCTATTGATATTTACAGCCATAGATGCTTGCTGCAGAAAGCTTATTGGAAATGGACAGTTCATGCTAATGAGCAATTCTCTGTTGACCCTTAAGGGAACTTTAAGTCTGATTTAAGCATGCTGTACATTTCAGAGAGAACAGGTAGCACATCTCCTAACCTTAAGTGCTCAGCTACCTTTGGCCACCAGTTTTCTATTTCAAGTTAGTTAGCACTTGATGCCAATGACACTGATATTTTAACTATTGATTCACCTACAAATATAGTATTTAATTTTCTGTGGTACCAGGACATCTCAGATAGTAGGTGGTATAATTTAGTACTCTATCAAATTGATGAAAATGTTTCTGCTTTCATAGATAGGTAGTAGAGTACAATTGATCAGGTATCCTTATTACTGCTAACAGGACTGGAAATCCCAAAGATAATTTCAATTTATTGCTTGCCTTGCACTAGCAAAGTATGCATGGAAATTTCATAGCCTTGCTGATTTTTAATCATTAAAAGGGAAATTCATCCATCTTCAGGGAACCTAACAAATTTATTGGCCAGTCAAGTTAAAAAAGGACTTAAAGAGGGCTGATCAATAAGGTTGAATTTCAAACCAAATTGCTGTGATTTCACGGACATATGTAGGAGTCAAATAAGTAATGTTTTTTATGTTTCCATCCCTTTTATACAAGCCACTTTATGTATTAACTATATTTTACCTATACTTTTCTTAACCTTTCCTTTTTTGTTTCCTTTTTCCAACCCACCCATTCCCTCAGGTAGCAATGAGGATAAGCTACACTTTTTATTGAAGATTACATGTGGAAATAGTGCACATGTACTTTTCATATTGTAGTATTACAATAATCCAAGCTTACACAATTGCTTCACAATTGTCTGCTTTCCTGTTGTGTCTCTGTGTCTGTGAGGAGCAACTAATGACATACTTGCAAGGACTATTATGAAAAGTGGTTGGCTCTACCATATCTTCAGCCAGTTCATATGGATTTTTCTGAGAGGCGGGGCAAGGTGACCTCCCATTGCCCTGATGGCAGGTTATATTCATGTAATACAGAAGGGGTAGGAGAAATGTTGCAGGGGAGTACAGGGGAGTACACTGAAGACAGGGTAACAAAAAAATAGTGAAGGAAAAAGCATCTGAAAAGGCCCGTGTCTCCTACCAGACTGGGAACGGTAGGAACAACAGGAGCTGTTTCTTCTCTCCCATAAAATAGAAGAATGAAGTCTTGCTCCAATTTCTAAGGCCCTCCACAAATAAAATTTCACAGTGTGTCTTAATTAAGCATTTGGAAATAATTACTTGGAAGTTTAATGCAGGTTCTACTGAATATAAACCTAAGGTACATTTAGACTAGATATAAGGAATAAATTTTTACAATAAGAGCAGTAAAACTCTGGAACAGGTTGCCCAGAGAGGTGGTAGGAGCCCCATCCCTGGAAACATTCGTGGTCAGGTTGGATGGGTCTCTGAGTAACCTGACCTAGTTGAAGATGTCCTTGCTTATTGCAAGGGGGTTGGACTAGATGATCTTTAAAGGTCCCTTCCAAGCAAAACAATTCTATGATTCTATGTATGTAGGAGATATTTGTTCAGAGGGACATTTGTTGTCACAGAATGAAGCATTTATTCATTTAAGGATACAGGCTGAAAGTTCTTTAAAGGTCCCTTCGAACCCAAAGCATTCTATGATTCTAGGATACATAGGGTGGGTAAAACTACTTATTTACAAAAAAAATCTGGTAAATAAATGTTAGCATTTTGGAAAAATTACCTTTTAAACACCAGCTTTATCACTGCTACCACTGTTAATTTGCTCTCTGAAAGCAGGTTGGGGTACTGGGCTCATATGAACATGTACTGAAGAAAGTTAGTTTCAGACTTTATCCTGTAAGATGAGAGAAAATAATGAAGTACAGTGCAGAAGGCAGAAAAACATACTAAGGGCAGGCTAAAATTGATCTGCTAGAAATATTCTCAGAGGATTTATTTATTTTTTTAAAAGAACCCCTATTTCTAAAAATGCTTTTTTATTAGAAAACAATTGAATTTTAAATTGGACTAAAATAAAAAGGGGTCAGAAGAAGGCTTAGCTGCAACTTCCAGGAAGCATCACCTAAAAGTAAACAAAACCTATCTTACTTTTGTCAGTCTTTCAATGGCTTTGCCACAGCGATGTTCCTAAAAGATGGATAAGAAAAACCTTGTATGGTTGCTGTAAGGTTTTGCGGGTCATTTCCCTGCTTATGAGGCAACACATGCAAATGTAGCTTACATAATTGACCAAACAATGCTGTAAAACTAATTGATTTTAAGCAAATGAGACAGCTCAGAGAATCACAGGATGGCCTAATGTGAGAAGGCACTTCTGGAGACCATCCAGTCCAAGTTCTGCTCAGAGAAGGAACAGCTAGAACAGGCTGCCCAGGGACATGCCCAGTTGTATTTTGCAAGTCTCCATTAATGGAGACTCCACAGCCCATCAGGGAATCCTGTTCCAGTGTGGGGAAAACTGAGGGGTTTTTATGTTTAAGTGGAATTTCCTGTATTTCAGTTTATGCCTGTTTTCTATTTCCCTCTCACTGGGCAACACTGAAAAGAGTCTGGCTCCACCTCTCCATCTTCTTTTTCTCCCTCCCTTTATACACATGGAGAAGATCCCTTTGAGCCTTCCCTTCTCCAGGCTTAACAGTCCCACCTCTCTCAACCTATCCTTCTACAACAGATACTCCAATTCCTTAATCGTCTTAAACGTCTCTTTGTGACTCTGTGGCATCCCCTATTAAATTCAAAAGCAAACCATTTTCTCTGTCATGTTTATCAAGTTTTTACTGTTCAGTTTTCCCAAGGGTGAACTAAGGCTTTCCCTATCGACACTTTCTATCCTCATTGCCATTATCTGCTGGTTTGCCTCTTTGTAATCATGCATTCCCAATTGCACAGTTTTGTTTGCATCAGGCTTCCTGGTTTCAGGGTCACCGATGAACAAGGCTGAAAACTGTTTCAGCTGCCTGACAAAATAATGGATGAAGGACATTTACCTCTCTTTATTTTAATAGCAATCAAACTCAGACTGCAACTTTGCAATATTTTGGGGACATTAAATGTGATGGAGCTGCTATTTTAGAGTAATTGCTCATGGTGTATTTGATCATGTGAAAATTTTGTAATTCACTTTTTTAAAGTAGGCAGTCTCATAACATGAATTCCATGGAGCATAGTGGTGGACTGTGCAGCCAGAAAAATATGCAACCAATTAGGTTAAGATATAGAAGAAAAAGAATTAATAAGTCTCTTGAGATTTAATGCCCATATGGGTGTAGACTTTTTTCAAAATAAATACTTTGATAAACTGGTCATGTCATTTATTTTAATATCTTTATATTTAATATTTTCACTGAAATTCAATTGCTTTCTCCTGGGTTTGCAGGAGTTCTGATATTTTGTGAATTACATAATCCACTGGGAACTTCCTTTACTTACACTTTTGTATATGGGTAGCTTGAGGGAGGATGTGTTCCCTTCTAAGTCATTACATTAAGTTTTGAGATCTATTCATTCAGCTGGGTGTACCTTTTTATTCTCTCCCTCAGGAGTATTACTACTGTCTATCTGTCTCCTGATCTTCACTTGAGCAGGAGATTCTGCTCCAGAACTGTCTTCGTGTCCACATATTTGGAGAGCAGACTACTGGTGACACGGTAGTGTTGGGTATATGAGAAAAAGTATGTCTTTGCATTGTATCATGGCAAAATATTTTAGTGTGTGCAGTATAATATCACAAAAACAACAGTTCTAGTCACAGATTAGAAATTCACTGTGGGGAATATATTTGAACCAGAGAATAAAAGCTACTTCACGCCACAGTAGAGCTTATGATACAAATATAAGGAAAGAAATTATAGGTGGATATAAAGGAAAGGGAGCACAGGAATCATCCCTGCCTTGTTATGATGAATTGCAGTTCTTACCTCAAAGCCACTGTTGAAGTAATTTGTCCAGCTCTTCACCTTTCAAAAGCAGGCTGGATGAAGTGTCAAGACACAGAACTGAAAGATTTTTTTTTTTTTTTTTTTTTGGTAAAAGACATTTTATCCTTGAGTTTCTGATTTCTGTTTCCCCAGGGAAGTACTTCTGGTGCAAGTGGCTTTATCTTGTTTGATAAAAGAGCACATATTTGCGCTCTTGTACACAGGTGCATGTATGCACACAAAATGGGCATATACACAAATTAGAATGTGTGCTTTGGTATATTAATTCTAATTCCTAATAACATTTATTTAATCTTAGAGGATTGAATGCATGCAGTTTAATGTAAAACAATACACTTTGCTACAAGAAATAGTCAAACTACTGAAGAAGTAAGAAGCAGATCTTGTGGTTTCCTTTATTGTCCCAAACCATCTGCAATTGTTTAACTTGTCTTACTATATCCAAGTTTCTTCCATGAAATGTCTCTGATGTGCTGAAGCAGTAGATTACTTCAAAGTGACTCAGTAACTCAAATTCTGTCTCATCAGACAGAATACAGAAAAATTGAATTAAATGAAATGCATGTTTCAAAACAGAAACAATGAAAAAAACCCCAATAAATAGAAAAAACATTATTTTCAAATTATATGTAAATTCTCCGAGACATTGGATCTTCTTTCTGTCTTCTATCACTGTTCTGCTTTCTTGTATATTAGGAAAAATACATACCTAGGCAATAAAGGTTGGCCTTTTCCAATCAAATGTAAATATAAATTTTAAAAATGTGTATTTTTCTGGTTGGCTCTTTACCCTGTTGTATGCAGGAAAAATACTTCTGTCTGTCTTGCTTCTATTTCTTTTTTTTTTCTCTTGCCTCAGAAAGAAATGAGAATGGTACCTGCATTGCTGCTGAGATCTGAAAGTCAACACAACCTGATACCAAATGGTGATGGTAATGAAAGAACAGGTGACATTTCAGTCTAACATTTAAGCAACATTTACTAGCATTTTAACTTAAAAATGTGCTGAATAAAGATTTTTTTCAGTCTTGGGCCCAAGTCTGAGCTTATTTATACCGGATTTAACAAAGTACAACTTACTTTAGTTTCTGGAGTAAATGACGAGAGTCAAGTTCCTAAACAATGTCTCTCAAATTGTGGTTTACAACTCTTGTGGTCATAAAGGAGTCACAAAATTCACACTAGCTTAGACTTGCTTGGCACAGGTCTGTCCTTCTACAAGTGGCTACAGCAATTTTCGTGAGTCCTCATCCCTGTGCCCTGGATGAGTAGACTTGCTGCCAGGAATGAAATGTGAAGGTGCTGCAGGAGGTTTCAGAGAAAGAAAGAGAGGAAAGAAGAGTTATGAGAAGAGACTGAAGCCCATAAATGGGTCATGCTCACAGCAGTTCAAGAAATACTCTTCCAAAAAAAAAGAAAATGCATTATTTTCTGCTGCATTAGTGCAAACACTAATGGGAAGGTTCCCAGTTACATCATCTGTGCTGCAAGAAAGCAAAATAATACTAGGACCTAAGACTGAAAATGATACAGAACAACATCTTCCATCACCCTCCATTCACTCAGCCATTGCAGTGCACCAACTGTTAGGGAACAAACCTGGCTGACCTACTGTAGCTCTAGGGAAATACTGCCCAATTTCATCCTTTGTAAGTAGATGGGAAACTAAGTCATAGTTTCATACAGAAATAGAATCTATGTGTGGCTGCATGTAGATAAAGGCTACATCCTGCAACTGAAACAAATCCATAGGCACTGAGGAATGACACTCTCACCTAAAAGTACAGGAGGTAGAAATCGAGTGTTAATGCTTACTTCCAACAGATCTTCAACTGATTTCAAGTTCTTGGTGATAATCTTTGTGAGCTTTATTGCCTTCCCAGATCCTGAACTCTTTTCAGCCCCTTTGCAGAATGACATGGTGTTATCACAAGGAAAGTACAACCACACCAAAAGAAGTTGTATGGGAGCAGAACTAAATCTGCAGTGTGAACTTCTCCCTGGAATTCAGTTCCTCACAAATTTTCCCATCTTTTGCTTGAATTGCTACGTGCATTTCATGGATGTGGCCTTCTATGAAAAAAATGCATTAGAGCAGATAAATTAATAGCTGCTCAATCAATGCTACCCCTCTACAAAATGTCAAGGAGAGTTAATAAACAAGATATGATAGATTTCATTAATGATAAGCATTTAAAGATGGAACTCCATATTTATCGTAATGACTGGGACAGAACTCATATGGAACTCATATGTGTTTTCCAGCTGACTCTGGAATATCAGCTGTCCTGCCTGAGAACATAATATTTACTTATCTAGGTCTTCATTGTTCCTGCAAGAGACATGAAATTACCTCTGCCTGCAGCCACTAACGTGTCTAATATCAGTCCTACAAAATTAAATTTCATATGCAATATAAATGAAGGATGAATTTTCTGCAGTTTGTTGCACTACCGACAGTATTCTATGCTTTCATCCAAAGCCTTCAGAGACGAAGATCCTGCTAGACAAACACAACTTCTATCCCACCTGACATTATTTAAGTGTATCCAACCACTGGAATGGACAGCAACTCAAGGCAGCAAAGCCTGGTATAAAACTAAATCCAAACAAAAAAATCTTTTCAGAATCAGAGCTCAGGAAAATGCTGAGGATAACTATAAAGAGAATACATGAATAATTTTTCATAGTCAGCTGTAATTGTTTTTTTCTTTCCTACTCTCTCCAAACTGACTCTCCATAGGCTCCAGATAGTAGAAGCCTGCAGAGAAAGTAATCCCAGTGCCACCCTCACCCTCTCTAAACTACATTTACTGTTAAAATATAAATCATACAAATTAAATTTTACAGAAGGCTCTATTGTTTTACATTTAATTCCAGTTTTATTCTGACAATGCACACATGTTGTTTCCTTATTTGTCATCAGAGACATTGTTAAAATGTAGGAAGTGACATGATGGGATAAATGTATGAAGGAACAAAAGACAAATCTTTTGGCTGGCTCATAGTAGTGACTATCATCTGATATTCTTCCTGCAGTAAGTACATGGAAGAGAGGCATTATTTAGAAAAGTGTTAAATACCCTGAACCATGCTGTCTACAAGATATTTGATCACAATTATGGTTAAAGTACTAATAACCATGGAGAGGGTGTCTCTGGGTAATTGAAAACACTTGATGTTAACATGTTACAAATAGAGCATTGCAACCTTTAATTATAGAAGTGTTTCAATTAGAAAATTAAAATATTTCAATTACAAATTGAGTTAAAACCCACATATAACAGAAGAAATAAAAATTTAAATTTGTTTTTGAGGGGAAACTTTCAAAAGATTGTTCCCACAATATTTTGGATCAATCACTGAACTGAAAAGTCCATGAAGAGCAAAATGGTGTTCTTTAGCTGCAAACGTTGACTTGTTACTTCGCATTAAAGTGTGTTAACAAGTCTATTTCTTATGCTTTATATAACTAGAAGTTATTTAAAACAGTGTTTTTCTCTTACATGTTTTCACAATGCCTGTCCATGGTTATGTTATAAAAATAATTAATCTAGTAGGAAGAAAATGGTTCTCAAGTTCTTAACTGCTGTTCATAGCTATTGAAAAGATTTTCTGTGACATACTATTAAACTGTAGAGGGAAATATTTATCTGCTGTAACAGCCATTTCCAAACTACAAGCCACTCCCTTTTGTACATTCTCTGTGAAAGAGGAGTAAGAACAAATACTGAGTTTGTGTCACAGAGTACTAGGACTTGTCAAAAGACTCCTTCTGAATTAGCTAATAAATAAGTGTAAATTCTGCATGCTGTTGGTGTTACAGTATTCCCAGTCCCACCTCACAGTTACAGCTTAATTCATTCATTTTGTGGAACACAGAAGCTTTCTAATTTTCCTTCTCTCAGCCATAATTACAACACACATGAAATAATAGAGATGATTTTGTCAGTTACTATATTAGTAAGAACCTTAGAAGAAACTTTTCTTGCTCAGATGTATAAATGTTACAGAATGATTGTGGTTAGAAAGGACCTCTGAAGGTCATATTTCCAATCCCTATTTTAAAACAGGTAAAAAACCCAACTGTTGTATTTACAGGAAATAGATTCTGTCTCTGCTCTGAGATAAGATGCTATGAAATTTATTGTATTGTCAGTTTTATATTCAGGACACAACAAGGTTTTTTTTATATTTTTAATCTAAACACAGAACTTGGGTCTTCTGAGACTCAATTCAAAGTAGCTAATTAGCTCTTTTACCTATATATCCACTTTCTGCATATTACCATGAAATAGAAATAGGTCATGGTGGAGAAAGCTGCTGATAAAGAACATAAAATTCAAAGATATATGCTGAGACACCAACTGGCAACTAGGCAAAAGGTGAAAACACATAATTTTGAAGAGGGCAGTGGAGGGCAAAGAGCAACGTAGGGTAGCAGTTTTTCATGAAGTGATATAGTATCATGAGGACACCTGGGCTGATGAAAACAACATGTAGAGTACGAAGACTGAATTTGGAGAACGGATTTACATCCAGTTGGTAGCAAGTCACAAGTGGTGTTGCCCTGGGCTTAATATTGGGGACAGTACTATTTAAAAACTTTAGCCATGGTCTGGACAAGGGGGTCAAGCGCACCCTCAGTAAGTCTGCAGACAACACCAAATTGGATGGTACCGTTGATCCTCTTTAGTGTAGGAATTTGGACAGCATGGATCAAGGGTTTGAGGCCAGTGGTATGATGTTTAACAAAGCCAAGTATCAAGTCCTATACTTGGGTCACAACAACCCCAGGAAAGACTACAAGCTGGGGGAACAGTGGCTGGAAAGCTGCCCTGCAGAAAATGACCTGGTTGTCCATTGTCAGCTGACTCAACATGAGCCAGCAGTGTGCCCAGGTGGCCAAGAAGGCAAACAGCATCTTGGCCTGTATCAGAAATGGTGTGGTTAGCAGTACTAGGGAAGTGATTGTCCCCTGGTATTTGGCACTGGTGAGGCTGTACCTTGAATAGTGTGTTCAGTTTTGGAGCCGTCACTACAAGGAGATTAAGGTGCTGGAATGTGTCCAAAGAAAGGCAATGAAGCTGGCAGAAGGTCTGGAGAACAGGTCCTTTGAGAGGTGGTTGAGGGAACTGGGATTGTTATCCTAGAGAAAAGGAGGCTGAGTGGAGACCTTCTCACTCTCTACAACTATCTTTAAAGATGTTGTAGTGAGGTGGGGGTCCATCTCTTCTCTCAAGTAACAAGAAGAGGAACTGGCCTCAACTTGCTCCAGGGAAGGTTTAGATTGGATATTAGGAAAAATTTCTAGACTGAAAAGGTTGTTAAGCACTGGAACAGGCTGTCCTGGGAAGTGGTGGAGTCACCATCCCTGGAGGTGTTTAAAAGGCATACAGATGTGGCATCTAGGGACATGGTTTAGTGGTAGATTTGGCAGTATTGGTTTAACAGTTGGACTTGATCTTAGAGGTCTTTTCTAACCTAAATGTTTCTATGATTATATGACAGGGACTAATGTCTGCTTCTAGAAGGTGTCATTTGTGTATAACTAGCTCTTAATAAAGTGTTGATTTGCACATATGACCTCAGCCACTCGTCTGTCACATTCCACTCAATCAAGGTGGGGGAAAGAAAGGAGTGATGCAGGTTTGGTGATTTGCTTGGGCTGAATTAAGGAGACTTATATCATAGGTCCATGACGTAACAAAAAGTTCAGTTCTTAATCCCCTGAACTATAACAAATGCTAAAACTATATATGATGTACTTAAAGGAAAGATAAAGTAAAGAGGAGAGAAAGAAGGAAGAGAGGAAATCAGACAGAGTGAAAGAATTGGCAAAGTTCCAGATCACAACCCAGGGTTCCAGTGATGTCTTTCCTGGTCTCTCCTTGGAGGTCTTTGGTGGTGGGTGCACACCTGCGGGGGTAGTAGAGTTCTTTTTTTATTCCCTGCTAAGAGGGGTGTTTGCTCGACATACCCCTAAATTTGCATGGGGTGTGTAGAGAGGGAGTGCTAATTTGCATATAAAGTGTACAGAGGTGGTAACACCTTTCCTCACATGCATGAGAGGGGGAAGGGCAGCATCAACCCTTTCCACCAATTGAGTCAGTGGTTGCAGAGACCCTGTACTTTATCACCCTTTGCCTGGTAGGCAGCGAATATGAAAAGATAGCAAAGGGATAAGGCCACTTCTGATGTACTTCACTGCTGACTTACCTGGAATATTTTGTCCTCTATTCTAACCTCTAAGGCTGCTTCTCCCATCAGCTTGTTCAGGTCAGAGTGTTCTTCACACAGCGTTTGAGATATTGACTCATTCAGATTGGAGTTTGACACTCATCCATGACTCAGGATGTGCTATCAGATTTCAGCTGGTTCTTTTCCCTTTTCTTTGTCTTTAAACAAATGAGGTTTTTTTCTGCCTAGTGAGACAGAGGCAAACGGAGAAGGTTGTCAATAGGCTATGTGCACTACCATGGCAATTTCCTTCGGAGATAGGATGGAAGTTCATCTAGTATGTCTTTATCTTGCAGCCAGGTCACTTTTTGAACAGCTTGTCCAGACCCAGAAGGGTCTGCATACTCCAGAAGGTCACATGACTATTCTGTTAGAGAATGGGAACATGTAGAGCCAGAACTCTGTCACTTTATTAAGTTAAGAGTTTCTGAGGAAGCTGTGTGAATTAATCAGGCAGGCAGACAGTAACCTGACTGAATCACTGAGGAAGACTGGTAATGAGTTACTGTATCCCATGCTCTAGGGGAAGAGGAATACATGTGTCAAGAGCTATGCTGACTGTACAAAATGACCTGGACAAATTACTTGGGGATATTTTGCAGAATGGGAAAAAAAAATAAATTATGTGTATCTCTTTTTCCCCAGAGACACATTGTCACAGAGCAATGCTTGGATGTTTATTTTCTCCTCAGCTAAAAGTCCAAGGGTAAAGCCAGGATATTTCAGTTGCTTCTATTATAGAGAGCAACAGAACTTGGTAAAAATGAAAATATTCCTATTTAAAAATCACTGCTCTGATAGAAAAATCTTATTTGCAACTTTGAAAGGCTCAAGCTGTTTTATACTGCAAGTGGCAGGCTTGTGCTGCCAATGGAGACTGTGCAAAGTCTGCCTGGAGTCTCCAGTGTGTAACTGGTCAAATAGAAAAATGAAAGTACTCGAGCTTGAGTACTTACTGTCTACTTAATGGAGAATCTATGGTACAGCATATTAATTATTAGCATATGTGCCATATTCTCACATTGCACATCCGTAACAGCAGTTCACTGAACACTCTAACATTCAGGAAGGTCACAGTTAGATATTTAAAACTAATATTCACAAAAGCACCCAAGGAGGCCTTAAAAAAGAGACATCAGCAGAAATAATGGAAATTCGAGTCAAAGTCTTTAGAGGATTTGCTTAATTACTTACATTTTTGTAAATACAAGTATTCTCATTTTTAGGTACCTAAATACTTGTATAGGCTTGCGTCAAGATAATTAGCACTGTACAGACTACTACAGAAGACAAAGTTGGGAGTGGGAAGGGATGAGATAAGGACTATCATGACCTAAGTCACATTCATGTAACATGCATTTGCTTTCATATTCAGGTGATAACCGACCTTTCACTTAGACTGAGGCTGCATTTGTGAGAGCTGTGAAGCATGAGGTGCATTACTAGAAATGTCAGCTCTTTACAGGGGTGAAAAAACAGGAGAAAAGTTGTATGACCTGTACTAAAATTAGAAGGCTCACTTTGCAAAATGTGGATATATACAAACTCATAAAATTCAGGTATATTCTGATCTACCACTCTTCAGTATTTATGAGGAAGAAGTTGTTATAAGACCTCTCCCTAAAATAAAGAGTATACAGATTGCAATCCCCAACACAAACATCTAAATCTGCATTTGCTCCAGCTGGACTTGGCACCATTGACCACCATTCTTTGGACTCTATTGTCCAAAGAGTTACTAATCCATCCTTTGAACTATTCCTTTGAATGGTTGTGTTTTCTATAACAGAGACGCAACAATGCATAGGTAGCTCTCTCCTTAGTATCAGTCTGGCCTGTGTGGAAGTGAGAAAGCTTACTGGGTTTTAATAATACTGTAATAATTATTATTACAGTATATTTTTTTTTCATGGAGATCAAGGTTCATGTGTCAGTACTGGCACTGCACATCACACCTTCTTGATTATGGCCTCCAAGAATCCTCCAGATACCTAGTATTAGATGTGAAACATGAGCAAGGGTTTGCAAAGTCTGGACCAAATTTATTTTATCATTACCATTTTTCTGATAATTCTCCATCTCTCAGTGAGTAACATTCTTGCAGGGGTCAGGCAAGCAGGACAGACAGAAGGATGCAGCTGACTTCAGACTTCTGTTTTTGACACATATTACCTTGGTAGCTGGTGCATTTCTTCATCACTTGTCTCTATGCAACTTCCAAATTATAAATGCATTCAATACCCCAAATAAGATACAACTCGAGTAATGAAAAAAACCCCAGACATTTCCTATGCAGACAGTGATCAAAAAGTGTGTAATTTCTGTTCCAGCCAGACTGCAGACAGGCTATGTCAGGTTTATCTGACAATACATCTGAGCTTCTATATCATTTGCCATTGTGAATTTTAACCAAGAAAAGTGTACTGACAAGGGTATTTCTTAAGAGCTTTTCTTTATCTTGTCTATGCTATTGCCACATCTTCAACTTCATTGAAAACAACACACAGTAAACAAAAAACAAATAATATCAGTTACCTTCATTTTCATGTCCCAGAGCCAGGACTTCACAGATGCTCCCAGAGGTCCCAAACAGCCTGCAAAGAATTTGTAGATGACTTACAAAGGAAGTCCTTGTTGGAGACATTGCATTTAATTAAAATTAAAATTCATTGCATTGCATTGCATATGAATTTTGTTATACAGCACTTCTGACCTGATTTCTGATGTTTAAGCATCCATTTGTAAACAAACTTGGAAGCCTTTGCTCAAGATTTTCTAAACAGCACCTTCTTTATTCTAAAAGGATCAATGTTCATTTCTTTTAGAAGGTAACATTTTTGAGAAATGTGAGGAAAAACCCCTAAGGTCTCTGTTTTATGAAAGAATGTAAAAAATACCTATTCCGGTGTTCATTACAATCAACGACTGCCTATTACTATTTAGAAACCAGCATTACCATGACAGCGCTCTTAAGGATTACAAAGATAAAAATCCCTCTGCAATAGCATTAGTGAGATGGTGAGGCTGATGGATCCTGGGGTCAGATTTTAAAGCTAAGAAGGAGTGCTTTTTGTGAATACTTATGAGAAAGAACTTATTGGAAAGGACTTCAGTAGTGTGCAAGCTGTGTGAATTAAAGCGATACTTTCCGAGACAGTTTTGCTTGCTATTCAAGTATTCAAATTTGCTATTCAAACTATTTTACCTTTTAATCATAATTTACAACATTAACAGTACCATGTTGAAACATAGAAAACATAAGAAAATAACACATGAATTTAAATTTGTATCTGGGAGGATTGCTAGGAATAGGCAGCAACAAAAAAAACATATCCAAATCAGAAACTTTGGGCTTATATTATATTAAATATTATGTGAAATTTGTTTTAATCCTTTATAATCCTCAGCCCAGGTGAATTTCATGCTGAATGCATAACTCTAAAAGAGTTATCACTGCACAAATAGTTTTGGTAATCACTCCATCTTGGTGGTAGTGGGCCCTGACAGGGAAAATACAGTTTAAATTGTAACGATGTGGTGAAAAATTGTAAAATGCAAAGCCACTCTCAAACCTGGGTGAAATGTGCACCTTCTGCCACAGGCATTTCTTCAAAAGGAACTTATGCCTTGGTCAAATCAGACAAAATCAAAAAGGACAGTGAAAACGCAAAAATACAAAAGCTCATCTAGGAACTGCTTATTTGTTTCCTTGTCTGTTAGAAAGAACCATTTTCCCGTCCCCCCCCAGCTTTCCAGTGTAGTTTGCTAACTTATAAGTCCTATTGCATCTTTCTCTGGTTGTCATGAAGGAATAGCATCTTTTCAGTATGAAACCAGCCCAGCTTGTTTCCTCTCACAGCACCTATCAAGAGGAGTGCTTTGACTTTGCAGGAGAGAAAATGGATTTCTTAGATGCACCACTGATATCCCTCAGCACACTGCAGTCCAGTGCCTGCAGCCTGGGGAAGCCTTTCAAACCCTCCACAAAGCGCTGACTCAAGGGATGGAGAACAACAGCTGAATTTCTATACGAAGTTGATACCAGTGATCGTTACCATGCTGTGTGGAGGAGGTATATTATCCTTTCAGTTGACATAGGTACTCCAAATGCTTTTATATCATCTTTGAATACAAGTTTGAGTAACCTGAGTAAAGCCACCAGGAGCATTTTCTCTGAGAGATTAAATATGCAATATTTTACAACCCCGTTTAAACATGTCCCATGCAAAATTCAGGATTGGTTTTCAATATGTAATTTTCTTTTAATTTTTAAACAAGTTCTTGCAACGATTTTAATTTTGTCATGTGTTTCAGTGGAATGACGAACAAATCAAAATGCAAAAATCTACAGCTAATTTGATATTTAATCATTAACCTATTCTTGTAAAATAAAATTTTAACCAATCATAAATTTGGATGAAATCAGAACTATATCTGTCACTATATAATTGGATTGCTGAGTTGTCAAATAACAGAAATCCATTATCCTTACATAAACTTCTAGTTTCCAAGGCAATTTAGTCCCTAAGCTCTGAAGAGCTGGCAGTTAAGTAAGTGTGGTTTTCTTATAAGTTTAATGTAGAGAAAACTAAAATTCAAAATGAAGGAGAAAAAAAGAATTAGGGGACAGTAACAAAATGAAATGAAATTAAAGGATTGTATTAAATATAAACAAATTCTGGGGAAAAAAAAAAAAGTCTGGAAGAAATCTTACATATTATTAGGAAACTCCACTGATGTAGGAATCTTAATCCAATGCTTTTTATCATTAATGAATGGAACTCCATTAATGGAGTCTCCAGATACTTTATTTCACTTTTTTTCAAATCTACTTAAAGCAAGGTTTAGAAATAATGCAAAAAGAAGCTTACATGAAAAAGAAATTAAAATAATAACTCATTTGGGAGAAAGGGAAATGGACAACCCTCATTTGCTCTTAAAGGAAATCTATTCCATTGATCTAACATTTAGAGCCAGACAAAAAGTAAAAATATATGGATTATAAAACTGCAAACAGAGGGTGTCTTTGAGCTTCATTGATTTTAAATTTGTGGAATAGGTTGTGCTGAACAAACAAACCAGCCCCCAAAATTAAGTTATGTACTACATTAATTCATTGAAGGGTTTTTTTGCTCCATATTAGGGAAAAAACCCAAACAAAACACCAAACAAACCCAAAACCAAATGAACCTCTCAAAAATCAGCAAAAGAAAAAGTGGTGGATCTTTGCAACACTGGTAAAGATTCCACTTTCCCAAGGAGAACTACCATCTACTTACTGTTACTGTTTTGCTGTACTTTTGCAAGTTTTCCTTCTTTAGAATTTGTATTCCATCCCTTTTTTCTGCTCTCTAATCTCTTCGCTTTTTTTTGAATCTGAATCTGGGATGCTTTGCATGCTATAAGAATTATGAAACAAATTTTTCATCTATATATGTGTAAATTCAACTGACTACAAAACTGTAAGAAAACCGCAGCTTTCTGCAGTCATTCCCTCAAATGGTGAAGAATTTTCCTGTTTTGTTTAAAACACTCTCTTCCTTGTCTTCAAACTACCAGAGGAGAAGGACAGATGGACCATGCTGTTAGTCTTAATGGCATTCTCATATAGCTTTATTACTAGACCAAACCCTCCCTGTCAATCCTATACTACTCTTCTGGAGATTCTTCCCACTCCTCCACTAACAGTATCAATGAACTGTTTATTGCCCCTTGATACAAGTAACTTTTTTTTTTTTTTTTTTTTTAAATTATTAGTTTTAGAACACATTTAAAAAAATACTGTTTGCCTATAAGCTGGAATGAGACACGTCATCTGGTTCTGTAACAGCATATAATATCCCTGTATTCTTCTTTCTCATCCCCTCATGCAGTCCAGTGCTGGTTTTGCCTTTTTGACTGCAGATGCCTGTTAAAATGTTGCCTTAATTGGTTACTGTTGGGGAGGTTGGTAGTTTTGGGTGTTTTTGAGAGGGGAAAGGAATCATTACTTTGGCTCAGATTGCTATGCCACTGCTGTCCCTTGTGTTTATTCTGTTCATTCCATACACAATTCATACAGCTGAAACTCAGAAAAGATCTAATGATGATGGTGATGATCACACTGATGTGAGCGTTGATGTGCAACTATCTGTGATCCAGGGTGCTGCACATTACCTTCCTCCCCTAAAATGAAGTGGTTGGCAAGCAGGATTCCTGTAGCCTGTTATTTGGTATGTAGTATCCTTCCCCTTCCGTGTCATGGGTTTTCAGAGTGACTAAGAAGTATTTACATGGCAAACATCTGGATTTACACAGCAGCCAGTAGAGTTAATCTGTTCTGGCACAAAGAAGGGAAGTGCAGAACAGAGCTAACAACCCTAAATAACAACCTGGTGAGGGGCAGGCCAGTACTACTACACTGTCGATCCAGCTGGAAAAGTAGAATTTAGTGAAAGGATTACAAAGAATTACAGAAATTTGAAAGGAAGGATTATATTGGCTGTTCAATAGAACATGGACAGTATCTAGCACCTTCACTGAAGCTTATGTCTAAAACCATAATAATCTGTGTTTTGTTGCTAGGACTGATTAATTGGAAGGCAATAAAATGAAGCAAAATAAACTCCAAAACAAAGGAACAACGTCTGATAGGGCTTACAGGGAAGTAAACAAGAAGCTTGCAACAGTGCTAATGCATGTTATTAACACTTACATGTGGTCCAGCTCTTGGCCTAGTAGAATGTGTCCATCGCCATCCAGGGGCAAGAGCAACATATTGTACTGAAGCCTGTGAGAAACCACAGTTAAAATTCACCCAACACAAACAATGGGTACATTAAAGAAAATTCTAATCTAGGAATAAGAGGGAAATAAAAACTGTAAGAGAAAACCTAAGGGATCACAGATTCTGCTAGGTTTTCATATATTGTTACATATTTATTTGCTCTTTTAGATACACAGGGAATAGACAAAAAAACCAGCTTTTCCTCAAAGGTGTTCAGTAAGGAAGAAGGATGTATCCTTTTGCAGGGAAGCATCACCATCCCTTTCCTCATGATACATACCAGGCTTAGGAGGAGATTCTTACAAACACTCCCAAACCTGACAGTTTTATTTCTTTCAGGATATATATCTATCTTCTAGATATTTTGATTGCTTTTGGTCTCACTTGCGGAACCAGGGATTGGCAAAAGATCTAGCACAAAAGATGAAGCAACCAACACTTGCCCATTGAGAGCCAAAATCTTACAAAGGGAAGTGAGTTAGCTGAAGAAACAACTATGGGATCAACTCACTTATTTCATAATGAATGCAATATCTTTATGTACCTGTGAGATGACACCATGATAAACCATACCTCAACTGGGGGAAGCATGTGTTTATGTGCAGTTATCATGAATCATATATCTTACTCTCTTCTAAGCAACTCCTCTGATATCTCTAGTATCAGAAATGCTGATTTACCAAATTTTCTCTAGGGGAAACATTTCAACCTCTCAACAAAATGGTGATTTCTCTGTGAATTATACTGATCTGAGTTGTGAGATGGTTGGCTAAGAAGGCATCAAGCTCTTTTTTTACTACTAAATCACAGAATCACAGAATGTTAGGGGTTGGAAGGGACCTCTGAATATCACAGAGTCCAACCCCCCTCCCAGAGCAGGATCAAAAATAGGACAGATCACTCAGAAATGCATCCAGACAGGTCTTGAAAGTCTCCAGAGAAGGAGACTCCACAGCCTTTCTCGGGAGTCTGTTCCAGTGCTATGTAACCCTTACAGTAAAGAAGTTCTTTCTCATGTTGAGGTGGAACTTCCTGTGCTCAAGCTTGAATCCATCGCCCCTCATCCTGTCACAGGGCACAAGTGAAAAGAGGTTGTCCTTACCTTCTTGATGCCCAGCCATCATGTATTTATAGACATTAATTAGATCTCCTCTCAGTCTTCTCCTCTTCAGACTAAAAAGCCCCAGGTGTCTCAGCCTTTCCTCATAAGGCAGGTGTCCCAGTCCCTTAATTATGAAATGGACATGAAGGGCAGAATGGCTGGAAAACAAAGATTACTGATACAATGAAAGCACGAGTGAGAAGTCAAACACATCTTTTCCCATACCAGATGTTGTTTAGACAAAGAGTGCTAAGGTTGAACAAATAACAGCTCTTTCTGGCTTTTATTATCTGAAGCTGGAAGAATTTGATAACTAAAACATAACAACATATTATGAATTATTCTCCTAGTTTCAGTAATATCTTTGCTTGACTTTAGCTCTAAAAATATTGATATAAAATGCTGAAAGGGGTAATGATACAGTGGTACTTCAATGTCTGTCTCACTGAAGTCACAAAATGATTTATTGATTCCATTTAACTCCTAATTGGCTCAAATTATTAAATTACCAGCATTCAGCCTAGAAATTAGTTTAAATGATCAACCAATGCAAAATAAGGTCAAGATTATTAGTGGCAGACTGGAGAGGCAGATAAATAGATCAATAGAAAGAAATAAAGATAGATCAATCAGAAGTTTAGACTAAACGGAGAAAGTAGGTCAACCTTTTTTCTTATTCTTAATTACATACCCACTGGCTTTTTCTGTGGGGACTCGAGATCTTCAAGTCTGTTTCTGTACTGCATAATTATAATTCTCAGATCTGACTGATCATGTCAAGTCTTGAAGCAGAACAAATAGTGAAAACCAGGCACACTGAGATGTTGAGCCATCAAATTACATTAGTAAAGTCACAGCTTAATATAATCCTCTACTAATTCCACCAAGTTCAGATATGGAGAACACTGAAATACTTTAAAATAAAAAGTGCTCCGCATTAATTAAACAAACTTAAAATAAATTGGTTTAGACTGGTACATAACCTTAAATTTGATCTGTTAGATTAGGCTGATTTGTAAATTGATGGCACTTTTTTTCTAATATATTCTAATCATTAATTATTGAAAGCAATGCACAATCCTTATTTAACTAACAGCCCCAAACCAAGGATTTATTTTCTTGCCTTTCTTCTGTCACACAACTGAACAGAACGTGGTGTAATATGTAGTAAAATTTTCACTTTCACAAACTGAGCCTGATCTTGTCTCAGTCACATCCAGAACATCTTATATTATGGCCTCATTAACCAAGAATAGGCTGGATTCTTCTTAATGATCACTAGGGATCACTCAGATTTCTACACAAACTAGGACAAGCTACTTCACTTTTCTGTGCCTTGGCTTTCCTGTCTGAAAATGAGGACAGTGATTTTTGCCCTCTTTTCTTTAAAGGGGATGGTGGTGAAGAATCTGTTTAATATTAAAAGGAACAATATTTTTTTTTAAATTTTTCTATCAAAATACCACCTCAGCTTTAGATGTTAAAACCATGTTAATAATGCTAAAAGGTATATGCCAGTTGTTGGTTTTAGGAAGACTCTTGATTGCACTGCTAAGTACTCAGATTCAGACCTACATCTTGGGGTATATTACTTCTTGCAGGGTTTCCCAAAACTCCTCTCCAAGGGCTATCTGGGTACAGGGACACCTTTATGTCTCTCTATATGCCTCCAGGTGCATACAAAGTTATAGCCTGAAGCATGGACAACCTTCTAGGTTTAAGTCTATCTTGTCTTGATGCGTTCCTGTATGACATGCCTTAGATGATCCTGCTTCGGCGGGAGGGGTTGGACTCGATAATCTCTAGAGGTCACTTCCAACTCCTAACATTCTATGATTCTATGATTCCACTACACAAGTGGTCCCCTCAGGGGTCCATTCTGGGACCAGTGCTGTTTAATATCTTAAATCAATGATAAAGACAGCGGGATCAGCAACTTTGCAGATGACACCAAGCTGATTGGGGTACTCAATATACCAGAGGGACAGGATGTCATCCAGAGGGACCTGGACAAGCTGGAGAAATGGGCCTGGGTGAACCTCATGAGGTTCAACAAGAGCAAGTGCAGGGTCCTACATGTTGGTCTGAACAATCCTCATTATCCCTCTCATTCTGGGGGATGGGGTGATAGAGAGCAGCCCTGTAGAAAAGAACTTAGGGATACTGATGGACAAGAAGCTGGACATGAGCCAAAAATGTGCATTTGCATCTCAGAAAGCCAATTGTATCCTAGGCTGCATCAAAAGAATTATAGTCAGCAGATCAAGAGAGGCAGTTCTGCCACTCTGCTCTGGTGAGAGGTCATCTGGAGTATTCCATCGATCTCTGGAGCCCTCAACACAAGAAGGACATGGACCTGATGGAGCAGGTCCAGAGGAGGGCCACAAAAAATGATCAGGGGGCTGGAGCACCTCTCCTGTGAGGACAGGCTGAGGAAGTGGGTCTGTTCTGCCTGGAGAAGAGGCAGCGGCTTCAGTGAGATCTTATAGCAGCCTTCCAGCACCTAAAGGGGGCCTACAGGAAGGCTGGAGAGGGACTTTCATAGGGGCATGTAGTGACAGGACAAGGGGCAATAGTTTAAAACTAGATAAGGGTAGATTTAGATTAGACATTAGGAAGAAGCTCTTTACTGTGAGGGTGGCAGGACACTGGAACAGGTTGCCCAGGGAGGTGGTGGAGGCTCCATCCCTGGAGACAGTCAAGGTCAGGTTTGATGAGGCTCTGAGCAACCTGCTCTAGCTGAGGATGTCCCTGCTTACTGCAGGTGGGTTGGACTAGATGACCTTTGTAGGTCCCTTCCAGCGTGGGGCATTCTATAAATCTGTGATTCCTTCCTTAGCAATCCTGACTCCATGAGCAGCTCCTGGACACTGTACAACATTTGTCTCATAGGAAGGAGATGAGCAGTAGTAAAGGCTGTATTCACTAGTGGTCTTACCCTCCAAATTCCATGTGGATAAAGAAGTCCAGTCATGATGATCCTGAAGGTGTTCTTTCTTGGTGTTGCTAACAGGTGACTTATGCACTACTAGAAGCTTGAGAAACTTGTAAAAAAAAAAAAAAAGGTGGAAAAAAGTAAGGAAGAAATTCAAGTAATTCTTCCAGACAGTCAGTAAAAACACACATTTCCAAATATTCCTGCACTACATTTTCAGATCCCATTTGCCCTCCATGTCTCAAATGCTGACCTATCTCTCTAACCAAAGTAGTTTCTCTTGTTTGTCTTCAACTTCAGTGGCTGTTGCAGTTACTTCACTCATTCTCCCAGGCTGCATATTGCTTTTCATTTAAAGTCTGCAGAATTCTCCTACCTACAAACAAAAATCAATCTGTATCTGCCTTATAGCAGATAAGGACAGCACTGGATCCTTCAACAGTCTTGTGATGATGTGTATTATTTTAGGTGTCTAGTCTGTGAGTCTGAATACAGCAGAACAGATGTCTTTCTCTAGACAGACTCCTCATCAGCGTTTTCAAACTCCCACTGGAAAGTGACTATTTATTCTCTCCTCACCTCATGTGTATAACTCACATCTGCATTAATCGGAGCATATATGTAGAAGCAGAAAGGGGGAAAATACACCCTTTTGTGAATTTGGATGTTCTGAGAGCACCTAAAAATAGGTGCTGAACTAAGGTGAGTTCATTTTCTCCATGTTTATTTCATAGTCTGTCTAAAAAAGCCAAACACTGAAAACAGACAAGGTACCCTGGAATATATTTCAGTCCTGCTGTCCTAAACTGAAATACAAAAAAAAAAAAAAAAAAAAAGAGAAGAAAATTTAAGCAAAAAAATGAGAAATATATTCTGGGAAGCAACTGACAGTTTTGTTCACTGAAGTTTAGAAAGGACAAAAGATGAGAAGTGGAAGCAAAAAGGAGTTAAATTCATCAAATAAGGCAAATGACCTACTGTAATAAAATTACATCTGTCATCTTTTAGGTGCTTTCTTGCATGTAAATACAGGAGTCATGCACATGATGATCTTCATTGTTGTTCTGAGGACACTAATAGATTACAGAACGGACATGGTCTTTCTAGCTCTTAGACATGTTTGAAGTATTTCTCCTCTATCTGTGAATAAATCAGAGGAAAATTTTTAATGGAAGGAAAGTGTGCCCTTCCCGAGTCCCTTTTGTGGTACTCTGCATACAGGTGATTTGTAGTCCACTCACCAGCTTGATTGAAACATGAGGCAATTCCAGATATGGGCTAAAACGATGCTTTCCATGTGAATATTTTCAATAGTGAGCAAATTCTTTGCATGTAACTTAAAGGGTCTAAAGTCCTAAAGAAAAAAAAAATCTTAAAGTAGAATAACCCAAAGGTTACCATACTCAACAGGCAAATTATGTTTTAAATAGTTTTAATGTATTTATTTACTATACAATTTTACAAACATTCCCTCTAGGAATAGTTTATCACTGTAAATGTTGCCCAATCATTTCCTCTACCTTTGTCTCAGAAATCTTCTCCTCAAAGTATCTCCATCTTCTGCCTTCTTCTTCTTCTTTTGAAAATACAGCCTTAACCATTTGAACAAAAGGGCAATGTCTTAATTGAATATCTTATTGAATATCTTACACTCTGGGAAGAATACCATTTCATTTGGATTAAAATATCTTCTCTGTATTCTTCTGTATGAGTAACCTACTGGAGCTCTGAAGGGAAAGCCAGTGGTGACTGTGCTTGAGGGGCAGCTAAGGACTCTGGGAACCCTTGGAAGACACAGACACAGTATGGTCTATGGATCTTAGTGGAATATGACAACACATTTAGGAGATCTCACGTTAAAACTGGTTTGGTAGTTCAGAGAATATTTGCTACCATGCTGGGGAGATCAAAAAAACATTATTTCCTATAACATCACATATTTTTGTGTCCCTCAGATCTTTGTTGTGTCTTTTTGTTATTTCTCAGTAACTGGTAGATAGATCTATCTAATAGATCTATCACTATCTAATATTGATACATGAAGAAATTTGGAAAGAAAATAAAATGTTCTAAAAATCCATGGAAAGTAAGTTACTATTAATGGATGGAGGTGAAATGAGAACAGTCCTTGGAGCAACCTGTTTAGAGAAGCTGACATGCATAATTTCTATCAGTGCTGTAGTATGTTTTACATGGTTCTCAGATGTTTAAATATATGATCTTATCACCTGCTTTTTTTTCAGGTCTGCAGGTATTTGCATTCTTAGAGTAAGGAACTAACAAAATAAAGCTCTAAATTTCCATTTGATACATACCTTACAAAATCTTCCTAACTGTCTGTTAAAAAATCTCTTTCTGAAAGGAAACATTACATGTACTACTCCTGAGCCTCCTCTGCTGCATCCATGTAGTAAGACATACATTTCAACATGAACTTTGAGAGCAGAGTCCCCGTGTTTACTACTTTCAGTAGCAAATGAAATGACTGCTTGTTCAGAAGCTTGTGCCTGGGTATTCATATATACGTATATAAGCTTATGTCTTGGGGATCTTATTAATGTTTATAAATATCTAAGTGTCAAGGAGAAGGGGCCAGTCTCTTTTCAGTTGTGCCCTGTGATAGAACAAGAGGTAATGGTCACAAACTGGAACACAGAAAGTTCCACCTCAACATGAGGAAAAATTTCCTTACTGTGAGAGAGACAGAGCACTGTAACATGTTGCCCAGAGAGGTTGTGGAGTCCCCTTTTCTGAAGACTCTCAAAACCCGCCTGGATCTGTTCCTGTGTGGCCTGCCCTGGGTGATCCTGCTCTGTCAGGGGGGTTGGACTTTATTGCCAGAGGTCCCTTCCAACCCCTGCCATTCTATGATTCTATGATTCTATACAGTCCAAGAGCAGGGAGCGATACAGGCAGGTAAGTTAAAAGCTTTCTGCCTTTTTACTTAAACCAAAACAAAAAAAGACATTTCTGTGTAAAGATATGTGCTTATACAGCTGATGGCAAAGAACTCATATCTCAGTCATTAATTTAGCTTTGTTAAATGGGTATTTTAGATATATAGAAATACTCTATTGGGGAAATTCAGAGACTAATGCTGGGAATGGTTTAAAACTTCTAAGCACTTCAAACATGGATTCAATCCTTGGCTTTGCAGAACATAAAAATAATTGTTGTAATTTATATAGCTTAAATACAAACTTGCATCAGCCACTGAAATTTTAAATGTCAAGTAGCTGTGTAGTATCACAGGTATTCTACTTTAATTCATATGACCTTCCCTTGGCAGAGGAATATTCTGTATGCAAAAATATATTTTCATGGTTACTTAGTCACAAATTTAAACAAATATCTAATAGCAGGATTCTTTGCAAAAGTTTTCACAGATAAATTTGACTACAACTTATTAGAAACCTTTCTCTGAAATCACACCATGAAAATACTAAAAAATCAGTAATACCACAGTATTTGTCTTGGTTTTAAGGAATGTCAGATTCCTTGCTCCAGTACTGAAGAGGAATTCACCAGTCTGGTGAAACCAAAACAAAACCAAAAAGCAAACAAAACCAAATCAAGCAAACAAAAAAAAGATGTTTCCCAGTTAATCTCAGAATTCTATACAGAATAGGGAAGAAAAAAAAAACTGAAAAACAAAGTGAAAATATACACGGGTCTTTATTACACAAGGACATAGCTCATAATGGTCTTCCTAATACAACAACAAAAAAACCACTGAGTTTTGTTTGTAAAAAGAAATACCAGGAAAGATATCTACCACTCATAGGGATATAGAAGAAACATGAGACTCATCATCTGGTGGTGACACATTGGCTTCATAAGGAGATTCATCTATTTATTTGCACATTGAAAAAGTCTTTTAAGTTGACAGATTGGATTTCTTTGCACTACCAAGACCATGAGCTAATCCTCTCATGAGAGGTAAAAGAGGAATTAGCATCAAAGCAACTTTCTGCAATAAGTAGGGTTGTTGTTTGTTGTTTTGCTTTTTTTCTTGACAGATTTTTATTTTTTGCAATACTCGGTAATGCACAGCTCTTTAGTAAGAGATTTTTCTAACTTTTCAACTTACAGCTGAACCAGATTTGTAGGCATACTATTTATTTATTATTATACTTACTTTATTATACTACATTTTGTTCTGATACAAAGAACACTGAAGACTTTATGCATGGAAGAAAACTACATGCACAGTACTGTCAATTCTGTTTCAACAATAAGTATCTGAAATAATAGTAAAATGACATAAAGGCCTTTCTCTTTGCAATTATTCTTTTCAGACTCTTAATAAATACAGAATCTCAGGTGACTACAAAGCATGGAGTTCCAATAATATGGAGATAAATCAAGGTGTGCTAATAGAACTGTCTTAGTGGATAACATGCAGTGGATAACATGCACTAATTTT
The DNA here is from genome assembly GCA_027560015.1 of Chloroceryle amazona. Classification (NCBI taxonomy): domain Eukaryota; kingdom Metazoa; phylum Chordata; class Aves; order Coraciiformes; family Cerylidae; genus Chloroceryle; species Chloroceryle amazona. The sequence goes on from JANHFX010026188.1 coordinate 81,597, forward strand.
ATGAAAGTTGATAAGGAATATTGTAAAGAAAAAATATAGAAGAAAGGTAAAAACATTACAGAACTCAGATTCTACCTTCAGAAAGAAAGCTCTACCACTTTCCTATCAATAGCAGAACTTCACAACAAGAACTCCTATTGCAATAGGCAGGATAAGGAAGGGTTTTTGTTCTTCTGAAAACCATATTGATGATTTTTATCAATTATTTTAATGAAATGGTCTGATGGGTTATTTTATTTTATTTTATTTATATTCTTAATCTTAGCTTCTTTCCTGACCAGTTGTTTTCCAATTGTATTAATTTCCAATTTTCCAACTGTATTTATTGTCAGCAGCTCCTATTAAACTGGTGTGGTTTTGCTTTCAAATTAGTCATTTCAGTGTATTTCCTTTTATCAGTATTTCCTTTCTGCCTTATGGAAGGGATTAGAAAGGATTTGCATAGTACCTAGAAAACATGACAAATTCCAAACTCAATCTCAAGTGCAATGGAATAAATGATACCTAATTCTGTCTTTGAAGAGAAAAAGGGGAGGAGGAAAATACTTATGCTTTATTCTCAAGACATACAGAGGCTGCATTGTGAATGTCCAAGCAGGACAAGAATCCTGCTGGATCCTTGGCTAGTTGATAACTGGTGCCAACAATTTTCACCTACTCAAGACTGACAGATACAGTGGTTCAGCTAAGGTTATTTTCTGTGAAATGGTCCAACTGATTTTTTTCTGTTTATTTATTTTTTAATTTTACTTTCTCTCCTGACCTATTTTTTTGTATCTTTCACATTTTGCCATGATGTTAATTAAGCCTGTCATCAGCTCATATTCGTGACACATCTTCACAGACAACTTATCCAAAGTTAATTTTTAGCATAACACTGATGCATTCATAATTCAATATTCACATATTCCAACATAGTTTTAAGGAAGGTATAATCAGTAAGAGGATTAATGATGAATATCCAGATGTAGGTAAAAGAAGGACATCACTCTGTAGTTATGAATAGATTCATCTGTAATTGTTTAAAGAACAAGTGTCAGTGTTAAGATTTTGTTTGTGGTTGTGTGATTTTATATATATATCTCTGAAGTCCATGAAGCCACATTATTGGCTCCAATAAGCTTTAGATGAGATACGTAAAGCCAGAACTTGGTATCTTATGGTATCACAAATGTCAATGGTAATCCCCCTGTGACTGAAGTGTCTTAGGCCAATGACATCTAGTAGCAATTTCAAATGAAACAAACTGTGTTATAATTGTGTTATACTTGAAACTGATCCAATCAGTGAAAAAAAACAAAAAACATCTCTAGCAGATGAAATAAAGATCTGAGGAGTTAAGAAAATTAGAACAGAAAGAAGATGGCAATATCGAAGGGGAACACAAAGCTGAGAGAAAATATCTAATCTGCAACACAGTCTGCATTTTAGAACTTAGAAAACTTTTATTACCTTGATTGGGTAAGGTGCCGTAATGACAGTACCATTTTCTGATTTGTCCTTGAATTTTTTTATTTTTTTTTTATTTTTTTGGTTTTGTTTCATTTTGTTTAAATAACGTCCTTCATCCTCCATCTTAACTTCACAAGAAAACAAATGAACCAAGAAATATGGACTTTTGGAAACGAGTCCTTCCTGTGCTTGCTTGTCATAGCCAAGACAGGATAAAGATTAAGTCATGTTGAGTATTTCTGAAAAATTTACTATGCAGCAAGAGCAACGCAAAGAAGTAGGAGGTGGGAGGCAGAAAGGAAAGGAGAAAAGGTATGTAATCATATTATGTAAAAGCAAAGGATAAACTAAGCTTACATTCAACTTTGGTTTTGTATCTTCCGTTTAAATAAAGAAAAACAGGCATGGACTAATATTAATAGAAAATACAGATTTCAAGATTTTTGGAGGATTGACTTTGGGAAGTCACAATTACAGAAGTCTCTGAAGATATTACTCTTTTACATCTTCTGTTATTTTTATAATTTATTTGTAGCTTCTTGAGGAAACAACTATGAGAAACATTACCTGGAGAACCCGTTTCATCCACTTGTAAGGAAAGTTTTGTTCTCAAGGCTCATTAGCTCCATTCCTTCATGAGCTCTAATGGCTTCCTTATCCAGGAAATACAGATGTTGTGAAATGGTAAGCACAGTAGTCAAAAACTGAGTGTAGATGTATTACTGGGTATTAAATAAATAAATAACAACAAATCAATTAAAGGATGCCTTTGAATCTATAAGATCAAGGCTGTCATGAAGCCAAGGTTGGAAGCGATTGTGTACTGCAACTAGTATAAAGGCTAAATTTATATATGCTAAACTAGACAGGTTGTTTTCAGCGGCAGGATCAATGCTCCTAGATAATACAGGATCTGGTAAGACCTCAAAACATAAAATGTTAAAAATTGCCTCTTCCCACTGGACAAGTCATAGAATCATAGAATGATTTGGGTTGAAAGGGACATTTATAGATCATCTAGTTCAACCCTTCTGCCATAAGCAGTGATATTTTTCACTAGATAGGTTGCTCAAATTGCCATCCTGACCTTGAACACTTCCAATGATAGGGCATCCACAACATCTCTGGGCAACCTGTTCATGTGTCTCACCACACTCGTTTTAAAAAAATCCACATGACCAATCTAAATTTACCCTCTTTCAGTTCAAAACAGTTGCTCTTTATCCTGTCACTACAATCCTTGTTGAAAAGTCTCTCTCCTGCAGGAAGCACATTGTCATGATTTATGGTCAGGGCAGCCCCTTAGACATATAACAAGACACTCTCTGTTAACCCGCCTCCCTCCCCAAAGGGGAAGAGAAAAGGAATAAGGGAGAGAAAATTAGTGATTAGAAAAAGAAACAAGAACAGCTTTAATGATAATAATAATAATAACAATAATATAGAATATGTACAAAGATATACGAAACCAGTATCGAACCCAACCCCCCTGATGGTAATTACATCACCATCACCACTGATACTGTGGAGCAGGCACCAGGGGGTCCCAGACTGGGCCCTGCAGCAGACAGGAGCTGTGTTCAGGAGCTGGATTCTGGTACTGGATTCAAGAACACACTGATTGTGATTAACAGCAGAATGGACAGAGTCCTCCCTGAATGCTCCAAGGAGCATTCAGAAAGAGGACCTGAGCCAAGCCAAGTAAAACTGGCAAAGTGGGCCACGAGGGGGCAAAAGTCCGGTAGCCCCCAGAAAGAGGGTGAGCAATCAAGTAAGCAAGCTAGAAAGCAAACAAAACTAGCAAGATAACAAAATAAAACCCAAAACAACCAAAAACTAAAAAAGCAAAAAACCCTATAGACCCTCCAGATCCCTCTGCTTTATACTGAATATGACATATATAGGATGGAATACCTAGCTGGTCAGTTTGGGGTCACCTGTTCTGTCCACTCCTCCCTGAAGGTTCAGCCTTTCACTTCCCTGCACCCCCCAATGTGGCACACAAGATCCAGCAGTGGCCTTGGTCTGCACACCAATCCTTGGTAGTAACTCTAAACATGGGGTGTTGTCACTGCTGGGAGCAGATACTGTCTGTGAAAACAGGCTGCTAACTTCAGAAGGTGCAGTTAGTTAGAAGAACTGAGCTGAAAAGTAAAATCACTGAACAGAATTAGTTCTCTTCTCACTCAAACCAGGACACATACTGACAAGTAAAGGGGGGGGGGTGGGGGGTGGGGGTGGAGGTGGCAAGAGAGAGGTTAAGAAAAAAAAACACATAGAAGAAATAGGAGGGACAAGATATGCAGGAAGAATAGTTTTGGATTTAAAGCTGATTGTTTGATAATAATGCAAGGACCCTGTAAACAAGGAAGTGGAGTAGGAAGTGGAGTAGGTCACATAAATATGACCTATATATTAATCACATTGCAAATGAGTACCTACCGCTGAAACAGAAATACATGCACTATTCCTCTTCCACTCACAGGATGCTCATACAACACAACTCCGCCTGACAAGCACTTGCTACCTGTCCTGGTAGAGAGATGAGATTGCTGCACCTGTAATACAGACAGATACATAGGTGCTTGCGTGTTTTATATCCTACAAGTATCTGAAAGGGGCCTACAAGAAAGATGGGGAGGGACATTTTATAAAGGCCTGTAGTGATAGGATGAGAGGTATAGTTTGACACTGGAAGAGAGTAGATTTAAATTGAAAATAAGAAGTACATTCTTCACTCAGAGTGGTGAGACATTGGAACAGGTTAACCATGGAAGTTGTGGATACTCCATCACTGGATGTATTGAAATCCAGGTTTGATGGGACCTTGAGCAACCTGATCTAGTGTGAGGTGTCCCCGCCAAGACAGGGGGGTTACAACTAGATGTTCTCTAAGGTCCCTTCAAATCCAAACCATTCTATGATTCTATGTTTTTCAAAATATATCTTCAAAATATCTTTACCTGTGTACAGATAGGGTACTTATTAGGGTTATTTGCTATGCAGCCTGAGGTTAGAAGTAAGGTGAGGTAATCAGAGAAGAGGTAATACTTTCTTAGAACAAGGGATGCAGATGGAAAAATTGAGCATCTTTTGGACACACTTTTAGAGGCACAAATGTTTTTTATTTAACAGAAGGTGGATATGAATAGCAGTTAGTTGGGCCAGTAAAGATGCTTTTTATGCCTACAAACTTCACAGGCCGGTTTTGGGGTTTTTGTTTGTTTGTTTGTTATTTTTTTTTAAGATCAAAAGAAGAGGCCTAATCTTTCCCTTTTATATATTTTAAAATGATACTGTTCAAGCCCTGTGATACAGCATCCATACCTATTTCAAGCTGTTTTTTACAAGTAATGCAGAGCTGGTTATGTGCAAGGGATTCTCTAGTGTCTGCAGCACCATCCCACACCAATTGTTTCCACATTTCATTTTATTAATAAGTAAATTGTACACACCTAACTGCAACCCAGACCTGCCTCTTACAGCTGGGACTATGAAGAAATTAGAGGTGAAACGTGCAGAAGCATCATGGAATATAAAGGTGCATGTTTGCTTGCAAAGACCATTCAATGCAAATTGTTTAATCTCTGTTGTATTTTGTCCACTAGAAAATCAGAGACATCAAAAAAAGCAACACACTGAGATGGTATTGAAATTGAAGCTCCCATCACTATCTCAGATTTTCTTTTTCCAAGCTCCTTAAAGCAAGCAAAATAAAATTAAATTCCAACCACAGCACTAGCTGTAGTCATGGCGTTTCAATTGGAAATGTCCTAACACAGAGGTACCAGAGGTGGCATAAAACATTACAACAGATCATTGTTATTAGATGGGAGAAAAATGCATATCCTTTAAGAATGTAATCTACATCACTGAAGAAAAATATTCTCAAAGAAATATCACCATTAAGATAAGCTTGGCCTTGGAAATTCTTTTTGAAATAAAATTTTAGGTATTCTGATGCATAAGCAAAAGTAGTTAGCACTATAATGCAGCACAGGATTCATTAGCAGTAAGTACAGACAGAAGTCAGCTCAGAATTGGAAATATCAGTGAGAATATCACAAGGGGTAATAGAAAAACCCTGGCTGACTTCATAAGCCTGTGGATCAGGCAAAAGGGTCTGCAAAGTTTGGGTAGTGGTAGTACACTGAGGTGGGACATGCTTATCCTTTGGTATTCCTGGGAGAAATTATTCTCTGCAATAGGTCTTGGAGAAATTGTTTTGGAAAATACAAAATTCTTTAGCCACATATTTAAAATCTTCTTTCATGGTTGAATCTTTCTGACAATTTAAAATATATTTTGTTTTCATAGAAAACCTCATTTCATGACAAGAAAATCCTCCTCCATGCCCACCTCTTATCCCAACGTTATGGCAAAAAAGATGAATTAAAATGGGTGATTCTAATTCTGCTAGACATCTGATTACTTCCACATACTCTACCATGTTTTAATTCATATCCAATGTTACTGATGTGATTTTAAAAGAACAAAATACCAAGTCTGTCATATCTGCTTGAGTCTTCCTTTGTTATGCTATTCATTATTGCTCAAGTCAGTGTAAGGAACAGATAATACATGTTTTGTTCTTTTGACAACTATTCATTTCATTGAGAACATAGATGTGTAGGCCTGTGTAAACACAGGATTTAAGCAAGCACTATTTAAATTAAATCTTATTTTTAAAAGTTTGATTGACATGGCAGTATACCATGTGATTGTTTTGCAAATTATAACTTGAATGCACTAGAATAAAAAAGTAGGAAAAGTTTGGGTTTTCTTTTAGGCATGCCAGATCAGGTAAAAGAGTTTCCTACTTTGAAGAGATTTGTTGTAGATTCCAGGAAGAGGACAAATGTGTATTTGAAAAAGAAAAAAAATCAAATAAAAATCTGAAAATAATGTATCACTTGTGAAATCCACAATCCTCTCTGCTCTTCCTTGAAGAGTAAGACCCTCACACAGCTTTCAGTGAACACAGCAACAATAGTTCACTTTCTCTAGGGCAGCATCTAGTGGGTTTTGGAGTATAAATACTGAAGATCACCAGCTACATTCATGGGACCAGCAACATTCTCTAGCTGTGACAACTAAGACACCTTATGGTTGCAGACTGTGACCTAGGAGAACTGTTTTTCTCAGAATGTGGCTTTGCCATTAGGCTGCCAAAATTCTGCCATTGGTACCTGCAGTATAGTTTTCAGGTTTTAGCCCCTGAAGACAAGGAAGCAAAAGGTCACACACAAAGATTTAAAAAAGAGTCAGGCATATCAGGTTTAAGATTGCCCAGAAGAAACAGAACAGGAAAAGTTTTCTTCCCCTGATAATCATATCATCCTTTTCCAGTAGCAGAGTTTGATTTTTTAGGCCAGTCAACCTAGCCCTCACAGTACCTGTTTCTTACACATGGGATGAAGCACAGCTGAAGCGACTCAGTTCACAACTGCTCACCCAGACCATTGACTGACAGTGTCTCCACTTAAGATATGCAGCTCTGACCTTTCCTTGCACTTCAGGGAAGGTAATCACCTCTACTGTCTCCCAAAATATTTCAACATCTACCACAGCAGTTTTTGTGTCTTCTGTTGAGACATCTATCTACTGAAGAATGTGAACCAGCGGTTTGTTTCAAGCTTTTGAACAAACCTGTTTATGCATTCCCTTGGAAAAAGTATATTATGCCTTTACAGGGTGGTTTATTTTTTTTTTATGGGAACCACGAACAATAGAGGCCTTTCATACTCACTGTCCAGTAACTTGAATATCACATACCTACTGCTATGGCAGCCTTAATTCATAACAAAAAATGAATTTTATATATGTATGTGTGGGATGAAGGTTTTTGAGACCATCTCTGGCTTTGCTGATTTGTCTGTCCTCTGATGTTAACCATATCTTTTCCCCCACTGTATTAGATGCAATTTTTAGCACACGTGTCTTAGTGACCACTCTCACTTCCTCTAAAACATTTGCATCTTCCTGACATACTGTGACAATGCCTTGACATATGTGATTTAAGGTGAGATGTCACCAGCTGTGCAGCTACAGGTGGGATGACAAAAATAAAACATCCTTTAACAGTGGCACAATTTGCATGCTTGTAACTGGTAATGGGCAGTTGGTACTGTGGATTACAGAACTGAAGTGACACACACCACTTATACATGATTCAAAGGGAAGTAACAGGATGGTGTTTGGTTGACAGATTTTTATTCTAAACATGAGCTTCTCTTCAAGTTTCATGCTTGTTCATTGGGTTCATCAACACAGCTGCTTTCTTTGAGAAAGCCAAGACAAACTAGATAGTCCCAAATTACTTCTCAAACTCATTATTACAGCTTACACTGGCTGCCAAGATAGCACAGCTAAAAACAAACCTTTATTCATCTCAGCCATAGTAACTGTAACTAATCCTGGTCTACAACAAACCATGGTACCCTCAAGGAATCAAATACAATGTAGTCCTCTTAAATACTCCTTCACTCCAAAACAAAGTTGAATTGCTTGGATTTCTCAAAGTAAAAAGCATGTGCACAGAGAGTAAGAGAGGCTCAGCTGCTCTATAGAACAATGAATTTTAACTTCTAAGAAACAGAACATTATGACTGAGAAACTCCCAATCTTTTTCTTTTTTTTTTTTTTTTAAGTTAAGAAATTCTAGAGAATTCTTTAGTTATTCAAAGTCAGATAAAAAGTTTGGAAATATCATTTCCCTCAAAAAGTAAATTCAGTGCCTGAATTAAAACCTTTTTCCTACTCAAACCTGACAGCGACTAAAATCATGCTGTCAGACCCCTAGTTTTAGATTCAGCCAGAATAGCTACAGCCATCTCTGAGCAGGCTGTGTGGCAACTGTCTGCAGTGCTCCCCAAAGCCCATTTCGCTTTCAATCAAAGGTGGGGCAGAACTCGCCATTAACACTTCACAAGCCCATAAACTTCCCCAACATTTACAGTATTTAACATGTGTCCATGACAGGAAATTTAGCTAATAGTGGGGAGAGCAATTCTGTGCATTTTAACTTGTGCATTAGATTTGGGAAGGAATTTTTTCCGCATCACAGGTGTTCCCAAAACAAGATTGAAAATCAACCCAATTATATCATAAACCTGCAGTGAGTCAGTCACACAAAACCAAGAGACATGCCTAATTAAAGGTTTTTATGTGTACTTTTCTCCCATGTCAGACTCAATCATTAATGCCTTAATAACCAGTTATTTTCTTCCAGCTGACATTAAAGAAGTGATTTTACTTATAGAAGAGACTAAAATAAACTCTGAGATCTACAATTTACCCATAGAAACATCTCAAAGGAAGACAGAAGAGTTACATTGTTCAACCAGATGATATAATGAGGTCTCAGAAATTGCAATAGGAATATGAGACTAAAACCAAAGAAATAGAGTTCATATTTTAGGTTCTTTCCTTGATTCTGTGTTTGTAAATTGCCCAGTTATTAGTAGAAGTTGCTACAAGAAATGATCTGATATATAAATAAACTTCACTTGATTGTGGTTTCCACCTTAGAAAACTGTGAATTATACTATATTAAATGTTTACATTTATCTCACAGAAATGCTTTTTCTGTGCTATGTGGAACTTCTAAGGACCATTTATCTTATGGCACAGAACAGTACTGTGAAACATGTTTAAAATCACATGTGCTATCCTTAGAATTAATGAATCAAGATGAGTATTTCAGGTGAGAACAACGCTCTTTGGACTCTGGCATACTCACAAGTTTCTAAGTGAGCTTGCGAAAATGTTTGGATATATACTGCTTTGCCTTAAAAAAAAACCAACCAAATAAAAAAACCCTCCAATATTTAAGTATACACTGAGATTCAAATTTATTTTGTAATTACCTTTGCTTTATGATTACCAAAGATGACAGATTGTAAAACAGAGTTAGAATTTTAATAGAACTTTAAACCTTAAAATTTCTAGTCTGCATTCAGACTAACCCAAGCCTACAATTTATTCAACATATGATTTACTGTAGAGTGCTTCAGTAAGAGTAATTGATTGCTGTAACTCAAGTTTCCAGTCAAGTGAAGACATTTTTAAAATATAGCTCTTCAGTAAAGATAGGATCCTGGCAAGCTAAACATTCATGTTTGCAGCTGTCACTGCTTTCACAATCATTTCTTCACTTGCAAGCCCAGGTTGCTAAAGCCTCTCTCAGACATGCAACCCACAATACTACAAAAAAAGCAAATGGTTTTAATGCTATTTCTCCCACGTGTAATTTGGTGGCAGTTAAACAAACTCACTTCAGAATTTATTTTTTTATAGCAGCTTCTTAGAAGCAGATTTATTACTATGTGGATCCCTAACCATTATACAACTGTCATTGCACTACGATTGATTTAAGGGACCATAGTTTACATGACAATGCAGCAGTGCAATGTTAAACACAAACTCTACTGCTCTTTGTTGCCCAGTTTAATGATGTCTAAATTGTGTTTATCTGTATTTCCTTCCATACCACAAGGAGTCAAAGTTTTGACAAGGAAGCACTTTGCAGACTGCTCTTACTTGGAAATATTTTACATCAAATTACCTGAAACCTTTGTATATTCTATAACATGTGAAAATGCCTTAACAGTTCAGTTTAAGAAGGGAAGGTAGATCTTCCCTGTTGAAACAGGAGCAAGACTTAATCTTAGCAATTTATTCAAATCTCTCCAAATACAATCTCTGTCCAAATTTGGCCAAGGAGAGCAGAACCCTTATCCAAAAAAACTTAAGAATATTACAATTATTAATGTTCTTCATGATATTTTGGATGATAATCTAGAGATTTTGGGGCTGGAAGTTCACAAGGTGTGGTCTCTGTGCTATTATATTTACCACATGTACTAAATAATGTCTTGCTTAAAATACCACTTTAACTCCCATTCAGCAACAGTGAGTTTTTAAGCTTGTTTTTCAACTGTCTAACAATTTTTTACAAGTAAAAAAGAAAATCTTCACCTGCCACTCATTTGAGGCTCTTACTACTGTAATGCTCTGTGTAACAATTCACACCCTGATCAAATGTTATTTTCTTTGGACATTGAAAGTTTCCACTGATTTTACATCCTCCCATCCTCAACCACATCCCTAAGCAGAGATCCACATCATGACCTCCAGTACCCTTTTTCCACATGATGGTTCTCCTTCCGGTCCCTGCCTCACTTCCTATGGCTGTCATACCATTCTCTCTCATGCTGTGGTCCACCATCAGTCTATCACACTTCTTGTCCTCCCTTTCATCATATGTTTTAATCACAGAATGGTTGGAGTTGGGACCTCTAGAGATCAAATAGTCCATCCCCAGGCAAAACAGGTTTGGCTAGAACACATTACACAGGATTGCACCCAGGCAGGTTTTGAGTATCATCAGAGAAGGAGACCCTAGTCTCCCTGGGCAGCCTGTTCCAGTGTTTCATCACCCTCACAGTAAAGAAGTTTTTCCTCATATTTAGATGGAACCTTCTGTGTTCCAGCTTGTGCCCATTGCTGCTTGCCCTGGGCACCACTGAAAAGAGTCCAGCACCACAATTCTTGCACCCACCCTTTAGATATTTATAGACATTGGTAAGGTCTCCTCTCAGTCTTCTCCAGGATAAACAATCCCAGGTTCTCTCAACCTTTCCTTGTAAGAGAGATACTCCAGTCTCCCAGTCATCTTTATTGCCTTCCACTAGACTTTCTTCAGTAGTTCTCTGTCTCTCTTGAAATGGGGAGTCCAGAACTGGGGGCACAGTATTCCAGATGTGGCCTCACCGGGGCAGAATAGAGGGGGAGGATTACTTCCTTTGACCTACTGCCCAAACTCTTCTTTATGCATGCCAGGATAACTTTGGACTGCTTGGCCATGAGGGCATGTTGTTGGCTCATGACAGTAAGTTTACTGTCTACCAGGATTCCAAGATCCTTCTCGTCAGGGCTGCTTTCCAGCAGGTCTACCCTTAATCTCTATGCATGGGGTTGCTCCTCCCCAGGTGCAGAACCCTACATTTGCCCTTGTTGAACTTTATTAAATTCTACTCTGCCCAACACTCCAGCCTGTCCAGATCACGCTGGATAACAGCACAGCCCTCCGGTGTATTAGTCACTCCTCCCAGTTTTTTATCATCAGCAAACTTGCTGAGGATATACCTTGTACCCTCACCCAGATAACTGAAGAATGTTAAATAAGACCAGACCCAGTACTGACCCCTGGGGAACATCGCTGGTTACAGGCCTCCAACGCAACCCTGCACCATTGAAGACAACCCTCTGAGCTCTGTCACTCAACCAGCTTTCAATCCACCTCACTGTTCACTCATCTAACCCACACTTAATGAGATTCCTAATGAGGATTTTATGGGAGACGGCGTCAAAAGCCTTGCTGAAGTCAAGGTAGATAACATTGACTGCTCTTCCCTCATCTAGCCAGACAGTTATGACATCACAGAAGGCTATCAGATTGGTCAAGAATGATTTCCCCTTGATGAGTCCATGCTGACCTCTCCCAATAACTTTCTTTTTTCCACATATTTTGAGATGACATCTGGAACAATTTGTTCCGTCACCTTTCCAGGGATGGAGGTGACATTAACCAGTCTGTAGTTTCCTGGGTCATCCTTCTTGACCTTCTTAAAGACTGAAGTGAGACTATCCTTCCTCCAGTTCTCAGGCACTTCTCCTGTTCTCCAAGACCCTTCGAAGATGATAGAGAGTGGCACAGCAATAATACCTGCCAGCTCTCTCAGCACTCTTGGGTGTATCCCATAGTGGAACATGGATTTATGGATGTTTAGTTTGGTTAAGTGGTCTCTAATCTGGTTCTCCTCTACCAAGGGAAAGTTTTCCTCTCTCCAACCTCTTCTCTTACCTCCAGGGTTCAGGATTCATGCGAACTGGTTTTAGCAATGAAGACTGAAACAAGGACAGCATTCAATAACTCTACCTTCTCTGTGTCTTCTGCCACTAGGGTGCCCGCATCATTCATCAGTGGGCCCACATTTTCCCTAGTCCTCCTTTTTCTACTGATATACTGGAAAAAACCTTTCTTGTTGTCTTTGATGCCTCTTGCCAGACTTAGTTCCAGGTAGGCCTTAGCTTTCTGCCTTGCATTCCTGCATTTTCTGACAACATTCCAATATTACTCCCAAGTGGCCAGTCTTGTTTTCCACATTCTGTAAATTTCCTTCTTCCATTTGAGTTTTTCCAGAAGACCCTTACCCATCCATGCAGGTGTCCTGCCTCTTCTGCTTGATTTCTTACTCTTAGGGATGCACCAATCTTGAGCTTGGGAGAAGTAGTGTTTGAATATTGACCAGCTCTCATGGACACCCCACCTTCTAGAGCCCTGACCCAGGGTATTCCAACAAGTAGATTTTAAAGAGGTTACACATACTTCTTCTGAAGTCTAGAGTTGTGATGCTAGTTATTACTTATTTCACACAGGATACTGAACTCCACCATTTCATGGTCACTACAGCCAAGGTTGCCCCCAACCTTCATATCCCAAACAAGTCCTTTAGTTGTTAATACAAGATCAAGCAGTGCACCCCTTCTCGTAGGTTCTTCTACCACTTGTATCAGAAAGTTATCCTCAATGGTCTGCAAGCATCTCCTATCTGAATGTGCCTAGCTGTGTTACCTTTCCAGCAAATATCAGGGTGGTTGAAGTCCCCCATGAGGACCCAGGCCTGTGATTGTGAGGCTGATTTCACCTGTCTGTAAAAGGCCTCATCAACATCCTCATCCTGCATAGGTGGCCTTCAGTAAACATCTACTGTGTCACACATATTAGCCGGACATTTAATTCTTACCCATAAGCTCTTATCAGGTTCTTCATCCTCTCCTAAGCAGACCTTGATGCATTCCAGGTGCTCTTTCACATAAATAGTGACTCTACCACCCCACCTTGCTGGTCTGTCTTTCCTGAACAGTATGTAGCTGTGTGTGATAGCATTCCAGTTGTAGGAATGCTGAGGAAAAGAGAACTTGTGCTCTACTTTCTTTTACCTGTACCACTAGGGCTTTATTGCCCTCCTTGATTCTGCTCAGCCTCTGGTTTGCTCTGTCATTCATACTGATGTGAAAGACTAGCAGGGGATAGCAGTCCATGCTTTTGATCAGTTGAGGTATCCTTTCAATAATGTCTTAGCTCCCAGGAGGCAGCAGAACCTCTGCCAGGTCAGGAGATGGTGCCTCAGTGCCCTTTAACAGAGAGTCATGCACTCAGAGTACTCGCTATTTCTTTTTGCAGTGTTTACTGTGGGCTGCTTTAACAGTTACTTCCAGCAGCCATTGTTCGTAGCATTCTGTGGTTGTTAAAATTTCTTGTGGTTATAATTGTGGGAAGTGGAGACTGAAAGGGAGCCCTGCTTTTGTGGATTACCAGTGTCCAAGGTGCCTCATTCACCATGTTGTCCTTGAGAGGCACATGGTTGTGAAACCCCCTGTCTACCTCCATCTCAGCAATACCGATATTGCACAGCCTTTCAACAGCTTCTTGTAAACCTACCACCTGATATGTAATGGACCATCAACCTGCACATGCCTTGCGCAAGAACTTCCCTGTTCATGAGAAGCAGGGTTGGGGCAATCCCTGCAGTGACTGCCTGGATTGGGGTCTCCTTTGGTACCTGTTTTGTCTGGATGGATCCCTCAGATGTCATCGGGGCTTCTTGGAAGAAGCAGTGGTTTTAGCCCCAAGGCAAGTAACCACCATTTTGGTAGAGCCCTTCCCCTCATCCCTTGGGCTACAAGAAGGTTTCAGTGCTCTCACTGCAGTGGAGGAGCCACTGTGATGCTGTCCCAACCACCGCGGAGCCTCAGCACCCAGCACTTGCACCACCTGCCGCGGCCCACCCGGAGAGTCTCCTACAAAAGGCAGCAATGTATTGCAGAGGGGTGGCCACCTGCTCTTGGCACAGGAGCGCCGCCCTCTCGGCTTCCAGAAGAGCCCTTTGCCGACCCTTTTCATTGTGATTACCAGCTGCTGGCTCCCAGCACAGCCCAGACACTTTCTCGGCCTTCCCTGGCTTCAAAAAGCCCCCAGAAGAGCCCCTTGCCGTCCTTTCTGCTGCCATTCCCTTTTCTAGTGTGGACTGACCTGCACTGGAGCTGGGCTTCTAGGTGAGTATTGTATTGTATTGTAACCATTGGTTTGTTGTTGGGTTTAGTTTTTTTGTTGTTTGGTTGGTTTTGGTTTTTTTTCAAATAGTCCTGATACTAACAACATCTGATTCCCAAGGGATTTGTATCTCATGGCTGTGTGAATTTTAAACTGAATTACAGTAAAGCTGCAGCATGGGTCTGTTCCTTATTTGACACCGAAGGCTCTACCAAGAGAGAAATGCCACCTGAGTGGCTATTCAGATGACTAGTAAGGACACAGCTTTGTTCTTTTAGAACAACGAAATGGAAGCGAGCACATACCGAAATTTCTCAATTTATATACACCATTTAAAATGCTTATATGTAGCCAGTATTTTCAAAGGCATGATAAATAAGCCCAGAAATGCTGAAGAGAGAGAGAGCAATGGGGTGTTAGAAGCTATTTGTCAATTTCCCCTAATCAAATCATGCTATTGCAGGCCTGAGCTAAAGATGAGCCTGTGTGAAGATGCATTGAAGTGAGGCATATTAAACAGTCTATAAATAAAAACAAGAAAAATGTGGAAATAGTAGCAAGGGGATTTTTATCTTTTTTTAAGAGACAGGTCAATTACCTTATTTGCTGCAAAAAAATAGTATGTTTGTATTTTATGTTAATGAAGACCAAGCGCTCAAAATGGCAAGTAAATGGGATTTAAAAGTGTCTAACATGTTTTGCCTTATTTGTCAAAGTTACTAATATTCTGTCTGGGAATCCTAAAATCATGAAGTTAGAGGTTTCCACAAGAAATAAATATACAGGCAATTTATCAGTTCCCATAGGACATTAGTCATAATATTATTTGCCATTTTTCTTATGTACAGTTAATAATCATGTATATTAAAACATTTATTTTATAATTCATGAGATTTGGACACTAAAGAAGTTCTGAAATTGGACATATAATTTTAGAAGCTCATAAATATACATGACTAAAAAGCCATAAATAGCAACATGTCTATCCAGCTAAGAAATGTGCTACTTTTGTGTTTTTATAATTATGCATTGAAATGAGATCAGCCAACTACTGGTAGCTGTTGGAAAAATGAAATATATACATACAAACCCCTGAGTATCAGAAATGCTGGCCAATGTGCAGTGTTAACTAGTAGCCAGATCTAATGTCTCTCAAAGTCAGTAGGATGAGCCAGACTCTAAAAACCAAGTTCAAATTAGTAGTTCTGTGAGAATTTGTTTATTAAAAAAAAAAAGAAAAAAAAGAAGAAATAACAAAAAAAAGGGGAAAAACAGGTTTCATTGTGACAAGCCAGTCAAATTACAAAGTAGGGTTGACTTTGATTTGTTATCTCCTAGAATTCACCTCACATGCACAGTGGTGTATAAACAAGTTTGAACATACTGAAAGTTTGTGATTTAAAGTAGTTCTTCTCCCCTGTGAAATAAGAGGAAAAATTAGCAAAGGTTTTAGAGATTTCCCATGAAAACTAGCCACTGTTCTTATACCTCCATCACAGAATATTGCAGTTCTAGTGGAATTGTTATGAAACTTTTTAGCAGATTAAATGTTATAACTCTAAAAAGCCATTTCACAATGAAGTAGGATCTGTTTGGTTTCTTTTCTCCTAAAAAAATCACATCCAAACAATCACAATTTCAAATCAGTATTTCCCAGAAGAAAAATATGCTGCCAGAAAATTTCTCAAAACTCACCTAGAATGCACCCTTTAAGTATACTATTTAATGAGCTTTATGATTTTTGCTCTCAAATGAGGTATTTTGGCTATTTCAGAAAAAAAGAAGAGCTTGAAAATGACATCTTCTCCATCTGTGTATTATTTTTAGTTTATATATTGATCTAATATTTAGACTAACTGAAGAAGAAAGATTTCTGTGCCTGGTGTTTCTGTCAACACAGAGAGGAAGAAATCTGTGCTACCTGTGTCACCTGCTTCCTAACTGCAGTCTGAGGCACTTTGGTCACAGAGTAACAGGACATGCAGGATAAGTTCATTGACCTGCTAAGTAACCACAACATAATCTTCACATACAGGTAAGTATAGAGAGTCTATCTGTTTTTAATTTTGCCTGTAAAATTAAACATGCACTTAATGTCTTTATTATTATTTATACCTTTTTAAAATCAAACATGAAGTTTACTCTGAGCATACACTAATAATTTTATTACTTTCTTTTCTTGGGTAGAGAATATATTCACACCTGTCACAAAAAAAAAATGCAATTTACCACGCAACAATACAAACTTTATGAGCAGTCAAGTTTCAACAGAGAAAAGGAGTTTGTTTGTTTTTTTTTTCCCAACTGTTTCTGAAAAGTAGTAAGTGCTATTTCCCCTATTGTGTTTCCCCACTAGCATATACCCTTTTGCTTTTCTGTGCCTTTTACATAAGTTATACTCCTCTCCAACACATAACTCTGTTCATAGTACACAAAGAATACTTATTATCCAGGCCAAAAGTCAGCAAGATAAACCTATGGCATGTTCTAGAAACCATGCTAAGGAGTTATACATTTGAAAAACAATAGGAGGCAGCAGTGCAACCTTAACAGCCAGTTCCTATTCATGCTACTCTCTACTTTGTTCCTGTGTGATTTTTATTGCTCTTAAATTCAGTCTTTGTTGATTCCTGATTCTATGTTGGTATAGACTTACCGTCTGGAACACTTTTGAGACTGCACACAGGAACAGCTCTATGCAGACAGGTTTTGTCAGGTAAGGCTGAAACCTCTTAAAATCAATGTCTTTGAATCCCTGGCTTTACTGAAATTCATATCAAGAGTCCACTGAGTTTCTCAGTAGAGCTAAGATTTCATTTCGAGTCTCTAAAGTGCTGTACTTGATAGACAAATTATTTAAACAGTAATAGATCTCCTCCAGAGCTTTCTGCTGTTGTTTCATAATCAATTTAAGCTTACATGCATAACATTGTTGAAGAAACGGGGGTCCTACAACTCCTTTATTATCTGTATATTGCTGCCCTTAGAGAACTGGTTCAAGGCTGCACGCAGCTGAATGATAAACCAGGCTGATTAAATGCACCAGATGAAAAGTGACCCAGGAGTCAGTGGGAGTTTCACTGAGGAAGGTGTCTGCTTCTGCTAGTAGAGAGAAGGAATTAGTCTGGAGTGGGAAGTAAGTGGCACCACATCAGCAGGTTTTAAGACTACAGTGTTGTTTTCTACCTCAAACTTTCTTCTTCATTTTACTCCTCCCTTGACTTTGTGATCCACTATGTCCCTCCCTCCAGTGTTTCTGTCCGTAGAAATTAAAATCAGAAAATGTGTACAGAAATAATGAACTTGTGAGTTTATGTTTCTCCACAATTCACAGTTCTCAGTGCTTTTCATTCTTTCAGATGTCTTCCTGATGAGATATAATGCTAGAGCAAGCAGCAAAATAGACTAGTTTTTTTTTTTTCAAGCTAAAGCTAGAATCATGTAAAGGTCTTAGAAAAATCCTGTGAGGCTCCAAGAAATATTCCATGAGCAGCCTGACACTAGGGTCATACACCCAGCATGCTCGAAGACTTCGGTTCCAGTCTCTCTTCTAAATCAGGCAGAGTATGAAGCTGGTACTGTGCTTCCTGCAAGTCAGGTAAGTGCCATAACCCTATGCTCCTGACTGCCTTCAGGAAGAATGGGCCCTGCTGGTTTTTTTCAGCCTTTCCCACTAGAGTTTTAATGAAACTAGTATATTGCCACAAAAGCATTTCAGTTTAAATGGAACTTTTCTTTGTGATGAAAAGCCACTCAGGAAAAAAAAAAAGAATCTCTACCTTGTTCTAAAAAACAAGAGATGCTGTTTATTGCTCAGGCTTGACAAAGTCTGGCTTGTATGGAGGGTGGAAAAAATGAACATCCAGAATGTTTTCATATTTCACAGGGAAAGAGAAGGTTATTCTGCACAGTAGCAACATCCTCTGTTCCATTTTGGCTGGACTTGAGGGAAAAAAAAAATAACAAATGAACAGAAACCAAACAAATGGAGAAAACAGACAAGAAAAGAACTCTTCTTTTTCTGTTTTTGAAACAGATACAGGAAACTTGTGAGGGACTAGCTAATCAGAAAGAAACATTTCCACCCTCATTGCTCCACACAGATCAGATCAGCTCAATGAGTGCATAGCACAGATGGTGTGATGGAACATAACATCACGTCACAAAAGCCAGGGCTTGTGCTCAAAAAGAGAGGAAGGGATCGAAAAGGAGATTTAAGGTATGTGGGGAAAGTGAATAACATTCAAAGCTGCTGTCTGCTGACAGAGGTTCTATCACAGCCATTCCACTTATCCCTAGCAGGAGTCACAAGCAATGAGCTTGCACACAGAGGACTGGCACCACTGCAGTAAGACCTTTGAGGATTTGAGTCTTGACACTATTGAACTTTGCCATGATGTTGGTAGCCATTTTAGCTAATGCCTCCTCCATCACTGTTTCATAAGGCCCTTGGGAGCAATGTTCTCCACACGCTCTGGGGTTCTTTAAGTCCATGGTTTTATCTGGCTCATGGTTGCTTTCCCTGAATGGCTAAATCAAATATATCATCACATTTACCATTCTGAGGAAATGTTTCATATTTTCCTGAGACTCTGAGATTAAGTATCTTGATGGCTAAACAGTATCTGCAGTCTTAAGTGTTATTTCTGAAGGAGTACCAGACAGTCAGGGATCATACAGTTTAATTTCTGAGGATTAGTTACAGGAAAAAAAAAAAAGAAAAATAAAAAATAACACAAGTGGGAGTAGTAGGAACTGTTTTACTACATGGCATCTGGAAACAACCTTTCAAATCAACAGTCTGATTAATGTAGGAGTCATTATTCATATTAAAAATAATTGCTACCCCCCCCCCCCCCGTTCCATGGAATTTTAGTAAAATATGTATATCAATTTTCTGTACAAACTAGAAATCACTTATATTCTTAAGCCTTACAAACTATTGACTTTTGACCAAAAAAAACCCAGACATAATATATTACCTGACTATATACTTCAACCATCATTTTATAACTTGTGCCTAAATTTAAAACTAGTGTATAGATTTACTCTTCTACTAATGCATCCTAGTATCATAACCAATTCCTCAGAAAAGACAGCTTTTTTTCAAACAGCTGGATGAGTTAAATCTTAGCAGTTCTAACCTCAAAGCTTAACTGATTATAGTGAAGATTAAAGCAGACATATTTCAACTCCAAGATTTATTGGTTACTGTACCACAGATAGGTTTCTATCACACTAAGGTCAATAAAGACTTTCTACACTTGCAAACAGCAAGGAAATAAAATATAATTGCACTTCAGAGTTAGATGAATATCAGCAAAGAAAGGACAATGAATCTGTGTAGCTAGCAGAAAATATGTTATGGGTTCAAAAATTGAACAAAGAATTGAAACGTCTACAGAAAAATGATTCTAGTTCTATAAATTTCTTCATATTTAGAGAAAGCATGATGCACACAGATGGGTGAGAAATAACAGAATTTAAAAGACTTTGTTGTTCAGTTACTGCTCTAAAATAGGATCCATTTATATGATAAGGAATATAATAATGTGGCACATTATAAATAATTATGATGGCTTTTAGAAATCAGAGAAATGTTTAGGAGCTTTATGCTGCCTGAACCTTACCACAATGCTTTTGTAGCCAAGAAGTAACCTTAATCAGATGAGAAAATTCTTTCAGGAAAAAACCTACCTGAAAGCTGTTTTGCAGAAGCAAACTATTAAAGTCTTTCTTTGCCAGTCTCTCAGAGGTTCACAGTGACTTCATCATCTGCTTCTTGGGTCTTTTCTGCAATCAACTGTTTGCAATTTTACTGTTTGTCTTTATAAAACTGAAGAATTATTTGCTGTTTTGAATACATCAGTGTGCATGGGTAAAAATTACTGCCAATAGGGTCAAGTTGGATTTTTTCCAGTGCAGGAGCAACAGAGGATAAAAAGAAATCATTATGTGCCCATCTGACTGAAAACACATTAGGATGACAAAATGGATGAAATTTCAAGACGTTGGGTTGTCTGAAATCATACACACACACAAAGGAAAAAAAAATCTGTAGAAACCAGTCTTTTAAAGCAGAGGCAGGGTGAAGACTTGATGCAATCTCAGAGAAAAGACCCCAGAAGACTATAGTGGTTTCAGAAAAGAGCAGCCATGGCTATGAACAAGGGTGGAAGTCCCTAATCCAGAATAGACACACCCAGGACAAGAAGATTCTGTTCAAAGAACATTTGAGTGATGAGAAAAAAGACTGAAAATTGTATGCAAATCTGTTTATAGTGTTTCATTAAATTCCTATTTTTCTTACGCAAAGGACACTTTTTTTTTTTGGTTTGCTTTTTTTTTTTTCAATTACTAGGTGGCCTGTAAGAGGCAAATTGTTAGCAGCCATGGAAGTATGCATCCCATGGAACGGAAAAGCATTCAAGGAACCCCTACTAGGTCAGAAGTCTATTCTACAAGTGTGCAGGAGGAGCCATGAGAGATGGAGGAGTCTCATACAGGGAAAAATCTGAAATCAAAGAGGTCTAGTGGTCTGGGGAGTAAAAACTGCACATTACCAATTATTCAGTTTACATTCAAGGTCTTGTTTCAATATTAGAGATGGTGACGCAATTAAGTAAGTCAAAGAATGACAGCACTAAGATCAAGTATTTCTGGTGTGAGTTATTGATAGTTCATCTGCACTTTTTGGTGGTGTTTCTTTTTTGGTTGTTTGTTTGGGTTATTTTGTTTGGTGGGTTCTGTTTTTGTTTTGTTTGGTTTTTGTTTGTTTGTGCAGTTTGGGTTTGGGGTTTTTTTTAGAGACTTGCTTGGAGTATATGAAACCTCCTTTTACTATTTTCCTACTGAAAATTGTCCTTTCATAGCTATTACCTACCTGTAATACAAAAACAAAGGCTAGCAACAGTTATATTACAGCTCTTATAGTCATAGAATTCCCATAAACCAAATACAGACCCTGTCCAAAAGCATTATAAGTTGCACAAATGATAACAATCTAAATATAAACCAAGGCTTCCACAATAATTGCTAATGTTTTCTAAATTAGATTTAAACACAGATACTTCTTTGTAGGTAGTTTTGAACTGAACTGTGTCATAGGAGTGTATTCACCAGGAAACTTAACAGCTCAGAATATGCGAATGATTCAGATGTATCATCAGGAACAACAGGATCCCAATGCATTTAGTCATATTTCACTGCCTCCTACATAATTAATTTAATTTATTTGCTATACTATCAATCTACTTCTCCATTAGTACCAAAGGAACTGAGGCTTGAAAATCACTGCTGTATTCTATCTAGTGGCAGATCTAAGAACCCACAGATTTAAAATACATTATGACAGGAGAATATGCATAGAGATATGGTATGGTAAGATTTATTTCAGCTAGCAGTGACCACCCACTTTTTAATACCAGCTATCCTGTCTTCCTCATTAGTCAATGAGTCTCTCCTAGAAGAGGAAGAAATGTCCTCTGGCATTGACTGTATATTGGGTTTGGATCCATTAAGTCCCTCTAATTTCCGTTGTCTAAGCAAGCTGAATGTAAGTCACATGAGGCAGAGAGCATTTGGTAAAATTTAGTACATTGGCGTTTGGGCCCAAAAGGCTTTAAATTATTAGATTCATACTTAGGAATCAGAAATTGTGTGGCTCAGGTAAACAAATCTCTTCGTATTTTGAAGACAAGCAAATTTCATTTTTGAGACAGTTTACTTGCTATTAGCATCACAAGTATTATTTGTTATTGAATATTCCTGTGTGACAACCAAGAATGAGCCTTTGTCTATGTGGGAACACAGCGAATTAACCTGGGAGCTCCCTATTCTCTATTGATCTGGGCAGCAACAGAAAGGCTCAGAGGCAGTTGAGGGTCCTGAATGAAAAATTATTTCCCAGTTTAAAACAGGTGTTTCTGACCATCTGACTACATTATTGCCAAACTAATAATAACTTACCCTGTCTCTTTTTCTAGGTTTGGGGTTCTTCTTCTTTTTTAAAGGACTACAATAAATTACATTGACATACGCCTTGATTATAAAAAATGTTACCAAACTGCACGAAGGCATAGAAAATACACTTATGTAACACACAAATGTCTTTAAGGAGAGAAGAACTTTGAGTATGTTGGAGGACAGGTTTACAATTCAAAATAATTTTGACAAACTGAGAAAATAATCCAGGAAAAAAAGAAAAAAAAGAAAAACAAAGATGTGACTCGATAAAGACAGCTGTAAAGTACAACACTTGGGCAGGAAGAATAAACTGCAAAAATACTGCATAGGGAACAATTTGCCAGCCAATGGTAATGCTGAAAGGAAGCTCAGAACTCAAATAGTTCACAAACTCCAAGGTATTGAAAAAAAGAAAAAGAGCAAAGGAGGATGCTTAAATGAGCATATTATCTATTGGATATGGGACAAAGACCTTCCTCTTTACAGCCTGGGACCACAGCATCAGTTCATATGGAGAACTGCACTTCAGGAAACATAAGGATATTGGGGCCCAATGTAATTTTCTTATCATGAGTATAGATGTCCAGAATGTGTACATTTTTCTATAAAATAACATGATAACTTTATTTGGGAATATTAGAAACAATATGCCTTCTGATTTATTGTTTTACATTTAATATAGAGATTACCAAAAAATAAATCAATCTGGAATTTGACACTTTTAACAAAACATGAAATAATTGTTATTGCTACATTCATTCTGTGCATGACAACATTAAATATGCATGTGGAAATACTGAGATATTTCATTCTACTTTGCTGACTTGAAATGAAATGTTTAATTTCATCCAGACTTTAGCTGAGCTGGCCAATCTCAGTCACTCTGCTGCCCAGTGGGAACCACAAACCTCTGTCACTCTTTGGCCAGATTTCAGTTCCTGTTACTTATTGTTGGCTTGAACAGGCAAGAGGCTGGTCAGAAACAAATGGTTTTCTGTGGGAGAACATATCGGACAATCACACGCAGACCAATATGATCAGGTGTATGTCACTTTATTAGCTACAGCAGTGGTATGCGGTGTACAGCTGTCTCTTATCTCTCATGTGCTTCTCAGCATTTAGGAGTTGTCTGCTCCGTTCACTTACTCCCTTCTTTTCACCTCCGAGTGTCCTTGACTGAGGCTTAGGCTTCTGCTAAATAGGCCGGATTGTGCACATGTCCATTCCTTGCTAATAAATCCTCAACAGTTTTCTGATAGAACTTTTTACTGGCATAGACTTTTCTTTCATAGAAACTCTGGAGTTAAAGGAAATCCCACTTAACAGTGAGAAAGCATTTGAAACAAAACTAATGATCCTCAGATTTTTCTTTTAGAGTGAAAAAATAAATTTTCCATCAAGACTAACGTTACTTATCATCTTCCAGAGTTAGAGGTCTATCGTTAAGTCCTCATGCATGCAGAGTATTCCACATGAAGCTCAGACAACCCAACACTGCTAGACACCCTTTTCTGGAAAAGGATCCTATTCTGTATCTTTTCTTCATCAACCTGCTGCCTCATTAAACAGAAAAGGTCACATATTGAGTTTGACTCTGATCATAACAACATAGGCTTCAGCTATTTACAAGCCTTTTCCAGCAAGATTTATATTCTGAAGCTTGAATGTGAAAGAGAGTTCTACCATTGACTTTCAAGGGTACATTTGCAGATCAGCTTATTATAATTTGTACTGAATTATTAACTCTGGGAGTTAAATTCAAAATGTGTGTTCTTGTTCTATTAGAGCATACTGTGCTCTACAGAGCAAATGAAATCAGAGCAGATTGAGAAGGGTATAATTTGTGCAACTTCTTCACTGACCCCTGCAGGCACAAGCTGATTCTGTACTTTTTTACCTTGACAGCATCTATTTTGTACACTTGCATGACATGGAGCTCAGGAGAAAATGACATATGGCCTAAATCTACATTCTAATGCATTATATTATTTCTAGTAATAATCTCCCCCCCCCCGAAAGAACTGATGCACATTATCAAGCATGAATATATTTAATGATTTAAAAGAGAAATTAGTTCATTAAAATTCATTCATTGACCACAAAACAGCACTAAGTCAGAGGAACAGATGAGGAAATCACTTTGCCAGGTTTTTCAAACAGCAGAAATAGAAAATAAAACATTTGACATAAATGATAATATTCAGATTTCAGTTTTCAAAAATTACAAACCATTTCTTTTTCTTTAGACTTTGATCAATTTACCCTTCTGGGATGTATCTATATCACTGATACCTAGCTTAGTGCTTTCCAAACTGTCTGTTACTTGCGTTTCTCTCCTAGCACCCTCCTCCTGCTTGATCTGCTGCCTCCTCCAGCCCCTCTGGGCTGCTTCATGGGCTCTCCAGCCCTGGGAGATTTGCTGCTGCTTCCCCTTTCTTACTCCTGAGCCAACTCACTCATTCTCTTCCTCAGATTTATGGCCCCATTTCTTACTTCCAGACCTCTGCTTTTGCCTCCATACTCAGATATACCTTCCATGACTCCTCCTGTTCCCTTCTCCACTTATACATTGTCTTTCCTTCCTCCTCCTCCCACTCAGTGAGTTTATCTCTGATCCAGCTCCTCACATCTGGCTCTCACACCCTGCCCTGGGCTGACATGCCCGGCTGAACTCATTGTTTGTCTCCATGTTCAGCCCCAGTGTACTCCACACTGCTACCGGTACCTAACACCCTTTCCTAGCAAGCAGCATTTTGTCTGCTGCGGAGAGCTCAGTAGTCCTTTGATGATATTACTATGAGGACATCATTTGCTGTATTCATTCTATGCAGACTGGTATGTTGAAGGGATCAAAGTGAAATACAGAACGCTTGACAATTTTCTGAGTTGTAAAAGATCAAGAGTTCCTGTTCATGGGAACACCACACCATATTCAGAGTGACTTAACAAAAAAACCTAACCAACTAATGTACTCAGCTTGTTTTTGAAATTAGACATATAGTTTTACTGCAGGGAAGAAATAGTGTGAATTCCTAATGGTATATAAATATTCCCCACGGGAAAATAAATAATGGTTTTTTTGCAACAGTAGGTATGAAATACTACAGTATAAAAAAACTCTCTTTTTTTAAAAGCATTTCTGTGTTCCTTGAAACTGATTATATCAAGAAGGCTAGTGCATTTCTGGAGCAGGTAAGTAATAAAAGATGATCACCCATAGTTCCATTCTGGAGTGATCAGAGAACATTGCATACAGACCTCAAATAAGATGAATTTAAAAAGCAATATTGTTATTGATACTTTCTGTATTTCAGCAAAATCTTATAACAAAATAAATCAATTTGCCTTACTGAAACAGATGATGAACAGAAATATTAGACTTCTAACTTTAATCAGGCATGTTTTTAGAATCGGATTTTTCTGCAGTTACAAAAGAAGATAAAGCCTTTTAAAAAATAACTAATCACTGCATCTAGGAAAAATTCAGTCTCTATGCTTCCTCAGATATTCCTCCAGATGAGATTCTCAGGCAGCTCTCAAACTTCAGTTGCCATTTGCTGTCTGGTTATGCTACTTATTTTCTTAGCCATAATACTGAAATAAATATAACATTCTAGGCATGTATGAAATCACAGTAAATGAAAATTCCAGTAAGAATATTTGCATCCATCTTCACGTGAAGAAAAGCTGCAAATTCACAGCTTCTACAAATCAGTCTGTGCCTGAGAGTGACTGTGGGCAAGATTTCTTGATCTATGCAGACTTAATCGAAGGAGAACAAAATAATGGCTAACTGGAAGGCCAAAAGGTTATAGTTTGTTCTGAAATAAAGCTATGAAAAGGAAAATTAATTGTGAATACCAGGAAATATTTTATAATTGTGTGTTCTATTAAACAGGGACACATGGACCCATGAAAGCAACATTATGAGGTGACATAAGTGAGTAGACAAATTAATTTTAAGTATCCTTCAGGGCATAATTTTGCATTAGATAAAATACGGGAATGATATTGCTTTCAGTTATTTCTATAATATTATTATGAACTGAAAGATTACTGGGCTTTAACCACTCCCTTCTCTATTAATACTTTTCTATCAGGTTATTCTTCGTCAAATCTCACCTTTGATCAAGTATTTCTGATAAGATAGGACCTTCTCTGAGTTTCCTAATGTGCATTGACTTTTAGGTGTGGCAACAGACAGCAAGAGGATATGCAGACAGATAAAAATGTATTTTAGAACAATTAGATAACTAATGACATCTCTATACCCAGAAAAATACAGCTAAAATTTGCTTCTTCAAACTTCTTCAGAAATGTGTTTTTCTAAACAGTATTGTTCTTTCCAGATTAATTAGCTTCAGGGCATGAAAATACACATAGAATTAAATAAACACTACAGAATTTGATGAGTAATTGCCACTTGTCTGTGTTCCTCCTCCATCATTACTGCCTTGGATCTTAACCCTGGTCTGTGGGAGTTAACTGAGAAAGTCCTGTTAAAGGACCGTGATTTATCCTGCAAAGACAAATCAATGGATAAATGCTTTCAGAAAATCAGTTTAATATGTACTCTGGGAGCATTTCTGTTGTCATTTCTCATTACGTATGTATTTCTCACTGACTCTAATTTTCAGTTTTAGTTTATCTTCTCTAAGCATATCATTCATTGCTACATTGCTCTTTTTTTCTTAAGGTGAATACGAAGTCCTCAGTCAAAGAAAATCTTATGAAAACAGATAATAGAAAGAAGGAAAACTACAAGACAGCAAGATAATGTTAGTTGCTTTAAAAACAAAACAAAACAACAAATCAAGCATAACAATCCTGTGAGAAAAATCTATATATTCTTTATCCAAGTAAACAGCTGCAGTATCCTTAGGATATTTCCCTGTGTGCCTATTCACTCATACAGATGCAACATAGTTGCACTATGTGAACAGATTTTTATTTAACTACCCAATTAAAGTAGTTTATAAAGAGGTGGAGAAAATAACTTATTAGTTCACTGTTCTTGCCCAGGGGGTAGGCAAAACCAGCCTGTTTTTCTGTAGATATCTAAGTCATAAAAAGTAAAAACATTGAGTTTTACAAAAATAAATATATTGCTATAGTTTCCCATTTCAGATTATTTATTTTTCACTATTTTTATTTCAGTATGTTATTTTCCTGTTCATTGTCAATTCAAATGCTATTATAACTTTGAATGGGTTTTCTTTAAATATCTGTAAAAACTTCTGTGATTTTGATGGAAGCAGAAGTCAATGAGAGCTGCAGATATTTCTCATCTCTGTCTCAAGAGCTATCCACTACTGGACAGAACTAGTACAATTTGATGTTACGCTCTGTCTCAGTTCCGAAGAAATTATGCAAAACAACTGAGTAAAAATAAAAAAAAATAATTTAAAATTTGCAAAGTTAGAGAATATTAAAGAATTAAAACCCCTTAAAAAATAGCTCAGTTCTGTAAATCTCTGTTCCATAAACATTAAGAAGCAAACTACTTCAACGTGCACAGTATGCAACTACTGAGGTAAGTGTACCCAAAATAAGAGTATGCATGCATAAATGATTGAATCAAATCATCAAAGTAAAGATTTTCTGTTATAAACTCACCTAGAAAATGTTATTATGAACAATTTAGTTCATAATTTCAGCTCAGGAATGCAGTGGTTCAACCCTACTGTGCCAATGAAAACAGTGATCTGTAACAATTTCTTGAAAAAATGTGTAAGATTCAGAAATTGGCAAAATTACTGTACTATTCAGTTGATTATGTTTCCATAAAGTATGTGGAGTTAAATAATGGAAAGAATGATATATTAATTGTCCCACTATATTTTGATGGTTTAAATAAAGTTATAGCTTAGATTAAAAATAAAATGATATTTCAAGGCTTGTGGCCAGCGAGTCACAGGCAATGGAGTAGTGACACATCAAGTGAAATGTTTCTTTCTGTAGGCATTCCCGAAAACTTCGGGACACTGAATGAGTTAAATCAGGCAGGCTGGTGGAGATGATGGAAGAGGTGCTATAAGTACTCATTCACTGACTAAAGCAGCATTTCTGTCTTTGAAATGGCCTGATCCAATATACAGAAGAATTTCCTATTTCAACTCAACTGGAATTTTAAAGCCCCCCTCAAGCATTCTGAATTAGAGGTAACATAAAAACTGCTTTTAGCAAAACTGAGGAAAAGAGCATCAAAACTTCAAACCTCTGCCAAACAAAGCAAACAAACAAACAGAAATCCCAGAGCAGAATTATACTCAATGAAATCCTATATTAATGCTTAATCTGTTCACCCATAGGGTACCTTTTAGGCAAGCTAATTTCTTTTTGTACTGCAATTTCCCCACATATAAAATAGGACAGCAACATTTGCTTAGTTGCAGTGGTTGTGGGAATTTAAACCCTGAACACATCCACATTTTGCAAAGAGTAACATTCATACATTTGCACAGTACTGGGCTGGGGAAAATATCATTAATCATAAAGAATATCAATTATAAATAAGAGATTAAGCAATTCTCTGAACTGTTCTGACAAAGGTTATTAACAATAAAATCCAATATGGGACTTCAGTCTACTTGCACTTCCTCCAGCTTTGGGCATCTAGTTGACCTGCCTAAATCAGAGGCCTCATCACTCTCAGCTGCCTCTACAGCTTTTTGGGAGAGAGTAATTCCCCAGATTGTGTTCCAGACCCTGCCTAGTACAAATTGTCCTCCTCAGCTGACACCTCTCTGTGCCCACAGTCTAAGGTGAGCATTTCAGGTGCTTCTGTTGGAAACTACAGTTATGTAGGAAGAATCCGGGCAACAAATCCAAACTTTATTGTGGGTATCTCAATGTAATTTGGATCCAATCTGCTTTTGTAATCTCCAAAACTCAAGCTTCATTTGTAAGAGTACTGATACTTGCTTTGCTGTACAAATATAAGTGCCTGCACTCCCAATGTATTATAACTGCACACAGATTTCCATGTAACAATCTGTTGAAACTGAAAATGTCAATGTAAGGATGGGTTTTACCCCACTTTTACCCATGATATATGTGTATCTCTTAGAGCTCAAACATTTACACCAATCCATGGTGCATTCATAAACATAAAGAAGGATGCTTTTACTCTTCTTAATTTTATGTAAAATGTGTTTTGAGGGCTTGGACAATTCCCTTAACATTATATTACGCAATAGTTCATGTACAAAGGTTAGAATTTTCACTGTTACTAAGAATGCAACTTAATGACCCTAAGCATGGTCTGTTAGAGACACTGTTATGTCAGGCTAACGGTGTTTCCCTGCAAAAGTCAACTACTTCAGGCTACAATGATAACATATTTAACAGTAATAAAAGTCAGAGTTGAACAAGTATTTCCATCTTTTATAATTATATTTAGGAAACAGGTGAGCAGAAATACAAAAAGTGTCACTGATGTTGCAGAGCACCAGAGGGGAAAAAAAATATATATATATATATATAGATGCAGCTGCTCAAATAGGCATATCATTGGTTGCTAGGAGGAGGATGCCTTTACTATTACAAAACCCTTTTCTGAAGACAGAGATGGAGGAAAAAAAAAATCAGTGGGCACTTTAGCAAAACAACTAAAAATAGCTTTCAGATGTTCTCCCCAGCTTCAAGCATTTGTAGGACAGTTGGGTTTTTTTCCTCTAACCTCTCAATTTTCTTGGCTTTTATTACTTGGCTATTCTTCTTTCAAAACCTGCTCTAAGAAAAATACTCTTTTTTTTTTTTTTAAACCACCATGTTCTTTTAAAAGGACAGTACTACTTGAGAAAATCACATATATTTTCCATACAGAAGAGGCAAGTTAAAACCACTGACCCATCGATTTTTCAGCTACCAGGTAACTATAAAACCTCTGGATTCTTAGTAACATATTTTTCTCGGGTCAGATGTTCTACTTGGAAATAGCTTTTATTTATAGGAATACTGTAAGAAAATAAAATATATATATCACACTTCAGCCTGTTTTCTTTTTGTCTACTATTGTTAAGGCAGCTTCCATGGTTCCCCAGAGCAGCTGATTGACTCTCACAGCTTCTGCAGCTCTCTGCAACAGCTCTAGAAAAGAGAAGCAACTTTTCAGAAAAATGGATTTATGAAGCTAAAAAGTGGCAGGAGAATCAAAAGCAGATTAGTATTTGAAACTACTTTTAATCTTTTTAACTGACCGGGCCTCATATTGTCCTTGGGTCTTTAACTTGGACTTGCTTTAAGTTTTCTAAGCCAATTACTATTTCCATGCAATTAACGAGATGAAAGGATAAAATGCAAAATGTATCCGAGTTCCTTTTACATAGCACTGTATCTGTAGAATAGTAGCATAATATAAAATCTCTGAACAATAAAATCTTGGCCTCACTGATATTACTAGGAGATTTCCAATCAACTTAATGAGTCCAAACGTACTTCAGAAACACAGAATATAAGAATCACGATGTTTTAAAGATCCCTGTAAGACAATGATTTCAGTAATGACAGTATAAGCAGAGTTGACAATATAGCATATATTTAAATAACACTCACACAGTTTCTGACTCCGTAAGTTTTGCAGACAGAAAGACTATCAGGCAAATTCTATTAGATAATTATATATATGATTAATTGTGCTCTTTTGAATATATGAAGATGATTAATAATCTATCATTCCTTTTGCAATTTGCTGATATAAATCCATGTTCTGTTTTTATTTGCCATTATTTTATTTGAGTTTTTGAGGTTTGTTTTGTTTTAAATCTATCATCAGAGAAACAGCATCTTTGGTCATCAGACTTAATTTTACTTGCCTTCTTAGTTCTTTTAGTAATTAATGGAGTTGAGTTCAACCTTGGGAATTATTCATCAGATCCTATATGTGTCCATTTTCATCTTCTGATTACAAAACTGTTAGAGAGTATGTGAGTTGTGCAAGATATACTGTAGCTTATTAGATGACTGAAAAATACAGTTCAGATCATCTGACTTCCATCCTCTGACCTACATTCTCAATAACTGTCTCTGGAGCAGAAAATGGATCCTATACACAAGAAAATGAAATAGGAGTTTTTTCCATGAAGTTCACATCTCAAACAGGAGGATGCTCTATTACAAGGTCTCACTGAGGACTTACTAAAAATAGATTAAGTAGAGGATTCTCCTATCCTACCAAACAGTCAAACTTTACTTATTTGTCATTTCCACTGGGTTTCCGGTAATATGCTTAGATTTTCTTTTGCATTTGACAGGAGAGGGGAAAAAATGGGATGGGGATATTTGGCCACCTAAAAATTGTCTGTTCCTGTCCTTTCATTCCAATTAAGAACTTCCAAGGAGAAAAATAATAACTCCCGAATTTTCCACTGGTAATTCAGCTTCCACACAGCTCTGATCTTTATAATGTGCAGCTTTGGCATTTCTATTATCTCCATGAAAGCTATGTAAGACTCGGAACATTATCTAAACAAGTCATCAAACATCAGGATCCTGAAGCAAAATAATTAACAAATGTTTGTCTAAATCCTCTCTCTTGCATTAGAGGAAAAAAAACAAAAGAGAGAGAAAAATACAAGAAAATCAAGCAACATTCTTTAATGAGTGGAGAAACACCTCATACAGCAAGAAGCCCAACCTGTTTATTTTTCAAAAAGAGCTGTGCCTTGATTAGATTGGGAGTAAATATAAGCTTTATAGGCTATTTAATTACAGGGAAAAAGCATAATCAAAACCAATGACTAGAAGCTAAAGCCAGACAAATTTCAGTTTGAATTCAAGAACAAAGCCCTTTTACTTTCATTTGGAATAATGAGGGATAAAGGAAGCAGTGGATTCTTGTGACTTACTTGAATCTGAAACCACTCAGGTATTAATTATTGTTTTAACTGGATTAATTTAAATCATTACAACATATCATAATCCAGATTAGATGATGTAAACATCTGCGTTCCTTCATCCTGGTTTGAATTAGAATAGAACTAATTCTATTCAGTGGTTCTACTTTTCAGCTCAGTCTCTTCTAACTAACTGCACTTTCTGCAGTTAATGGCAGATTTTCATGGACAGTGTCTGCTTCCAGCGGTGATAACACTCAATGTTTACAGTTACTACCAAGGATTGGTGTGCAGACCAAGGTCACTGTTAAATCTTGTGTACCACATTGAGGGTGCAGCAAATAAAAGGCTGCACTTGAACAGAGGAGGAGACAGGAAAGGTGACCCTAACCTGACTAACAAGGGATTCCATCCCACAGACATCCAACTGAGAGCTATAAGGATAATTAGGGGACTTTAGCATCTCCCCTGTGAAGAAAGACTGAGAAAACTGGGGCTGTTCAGTCTTGAGAAGACTGAGGGGGGATCTTACTAATGCCTATAAATATCTGAGGGGTGGGTGTCAAATGGAAGGAGACAAACTTTTTTCTATAGTGCCTAGTAATAGGACAAGGAATAACGGGTATAAACTTGAGCACAGAAGGTTCCACCTCAACATGAGGAGAAACTTCCCATCTGCCACTGAGTCTAGTTTGGCACTTCCCCTGTGCCTGCTCCACAGCATCTGTGGTGATAGTGACAAAATTGCCATCAGGGAAGTTGGGTTCAACAATGGTTTTGTATATACTTGTATATATTTAGTTTTATTATTATTTTCATTAAAGCTGTTTTAGTTTTGTTTTGTAATCGATAAGCCTCTCTCCCCTATTCCTTTTCTCTTCCCCTTTAGGGGGGAAGAGGGGTTAGCAGACAGAGTCTATTCTAGGCCTAGCATATATCCCTGACCGTAAACCTTGACATCCTTATGCTCCACACAGAATTTGGCAGCAGCTTTATAGTAAAGCAGAATTCCTTTCACTATAACTCAAATGACATCATACATAGTGTACCTAAATCATGATATCTATAGATGAATGGAGTATTAATTCAGGGAGTTAACCACAAGGAAGTAATATGAAGGTTTTCAACTGTTCACCACTACAGCACAAGATATTATACAAGCAATAAGAAGAAAAAATTCAGTTTCCTTCATTGGTTGAAAAGAAAAATGTTTGTTTTTTTTTTCCTTTGTCACAACCACTCTATATGCTGCATTTAAAACCCTATCAGTGATAGCTGAAAAAAAGTACAAAATTTCCTGTTACAATTTCTTTATAACTCGAACATCTCTAAGAACTCTAACATGTGAGAAAACAACAAATTCTGATTACTGGCTCTTAATTTTAATTTTTTTTTTAAACTTCCTCACAAAATCAAGATCTGAAATGTAATAAAGGCCATCTTTTCTGACAGATCAGTTGAAAAGACAACTTGCTAGGTAAGGGTATTTGGGTTTAGAGAGATAAAAGAAAAATTGACCTTCAACAATTGTCTTCTGAGTGTCTATCATTTTGATATAAGTATTATTAATATATCCCATATGTAAGGAATAAATACTTTCCATTCTGAAGTACCTACTCCCACTTGTGCTGCATCTACTCTACATTACCTACCAGGATTCAGCCCTGGGGAACAACTTGCTTTCTATCTGATCACAAATTAAAAAAAAACCCAAAACACTTTCTACAGAAACCATCACACTAAATGTTATTTAACAACAGCAGGTGTCTTTTTTGTAAAGTAATACCTATAAATAAACAACTTCCAAGAACACTGTTTTATGTATACCTC
The DNA here is from genome assembly GCA_027560015.1 of Chloroceryle amazona. Lineage (NCBI taxonomy): Eukaryota > Metazoa > Chordata > Aves > Coraciiformes > Cerylidae > Chloroceryle > Chloroceryle amazona. Next base: position 115,800 of record JANHFX010026188.1, read on the forward strand.
TATACAAATAATAACCAACTGAAATTCATTATTTGAAGGAAGATTTCAAATGTATATACATTCAATGCTGTCAAATCTAAGTGAATAAACACAAATTCTGTTCTCATTAAAAGCAGGTGGTGCAGAAATAACTGCTGACTAAGCTACTTCACCAAGATACAGTTATATAGGTAACATAACACCAGAGCTGTACAAGCAGTTTATAAGTCTTGGGAAAGGACTTATGGATTACAAAACAAAACTAAAACAGCTTTAATGAAAATAATAATAAAAAGTATTCTCAGAGTTTAAGAGGGCCCAGAGTGAGCAAACTAACCTCTCAGGACCTCTTTTAAACTTATGGTATAAACCTCCACTAGCCTATTATGTGGGGTTTTTCACTCTTCTCTACAGCAGCTTGGTCTTTCTTCATTGTGTGAAAAGGCAAAGTTACTTTCAGCTTCCAGAATGATAAGACCCTTTTCCATCATTTTGTCTTAAGTTGCAAGAAAAAGGAAATGTATTTATTATCTATTAGTTAATAATCCACAACCTCCAAATTTCCCTTGTTCTCATCTCATGAGATATTTTTGGGAAACTTAAGCTCCTGTTTAGATATTGAAATGATTATGATTGTCATACCTCAATTAATTTGCAAATTTGGATATTTTCATGGTTTAATAAATATCAAGGTGAAACCTCTGTACAGTGAATTCATTCCTTACAAACAAAGTCTCAATCTCATACTTGAACTATTACTGACTCTGAACAAATTAAAATAAGACTTTCTTGCCTCAAGAGCCATAGGTTGGAATTTATTCATCTGTACCCTAGATTGTATTAGGTATGTCTTAGAAGAACTGTCCCTAATACAAACATCAAGAATACGAAGGTGACAATGTCTCCCCTACAGACATTTTCATTGAAATGTAATACAGTAATGAATGAAGCAGAAACAGCATTAAAAAAAAATATATCCATGTTTTTCACAAAACAGAACTCACATCTAAGACACGGGTTCATTTTATAGGGGGACAAAGGCATCTTTTTGTCCTACTATTAACTTTTTCCCTGAGTTCAATTATTTCTAAATCAGGGAATGCATTTCTCCTTCATATAAAGTATTTACTAACTTCATATGTAGCGGTCTCTGTGTGCTGGCACATAGCACAAAGATATTAATGTGGCTTCTCCCATTACTCTAGAAATTTCACGATTACCCTGCTGTATGTTTCAGCATATATTTCAGGAAATAACTTGGCATGGAAACAGATATCAGAGGAATATGACTTGAGTTGCTCCAATAAAAGAAAGAAACAAACAAAAACCATTTGACTACATATGAAAGCTTTTTGGACTAACATGTAAATATTAGGTGCGCAGATGTGTCATTAAATGAGAAGCAAAAGCAAGAAAGTGCCTAACTGTCATTGTTATCAATATTATGCCTGCAGTTTTTAAATCCTGTTTCAGAAATGATATTGCAAAAACTCCAGGATGAAAATAACTGTGTATTTCACAGCCAGCTAGAAGGTGGTGGCATTTAGAAACAATAAGACTCTGCAGCCACCTGTACCCAGAATAGAAGGAACAGGGACTGTTGAACATGATTACATTCCAGATAACATTTATTACTGCCTTATGCATCAACTGTTATGCACTAAAACAAGAAGAAAGCACATTCCTTATATTTTCTCATTTTCAACTGTTTGGCCATCAGCAGAAAAGAAAACAAACTCAAGAGACTGAAACGTGAATCTTTTCTCTAGCTCAAGAGATTTACTCTCAGTTATGCATTTTCTTTTTGCCAGCAGCCTGTGTTCTGTGTTAGAAGGACAGAGTTAATAAATCTGGATAGTGTATATGCAGGGGAAGTTATTTTTCAGATTGGGAAAGTGGCCTCTTCCCTTACAATTTTTTATAAAGTAACTTCCAGTAATACATTAAACTGAAATTCAATTACAAAGCAAATATATCTCAGCTAATGTGAAGATCAGCTGGCCTAGCAAAGAAAAAGAAAGGGAAGACAGAGTTACTGAACACCACAACTGTCTGTTGTGCAAAGGCTTATTTCTAGGTTTACTGCCTTATACCTCATGGAGGGCAGGGGGATTAGAACTGGATGAACTTTAAGGTCTGGTCCAACCTAAACCATTCTATGATTCTAAACTAAGGTTAATCAACTTCTAAAATAGGACACGGGTACCTTTGAAAATATTGCCTCATATTTTTCTAGAAAATCATTGTCTTCCTGTCAAACCTAAAAACCAGATGAAAATGCAAAGTGCTGTGTTAGGTAGCGTAGTTAACACCAAGTCACTTGGACTGAAATTTCCATTTTAATCTTCCCAGTGTAAGTTTCCTGAACTGTCTCTTTCTGTTGTTCTTCCCACTTGTCATTAAATGGCAGTGCCCCTTGAATGACGACCAAATGCTGTGTCCTGTAGATCTGGCTGTATCCAACAATTGCCAAGTCACCTACCACTGAGGGATCCAACTACCCTGCCTCTTCTTGCATGTTTTTTAGTCACCTCAGTTTGCAGCTGCACTTCTGCTAAGGCTTTCTTTTGCTTATTCCCCACTTTTCTTCTCCCTCCCCAGATGGTTATAAATATATATGACCTTCATGCTATCTGCTATTTTTTATTGTTGACTTTCAGTCCTCAGTTTCTTTTTCTTATAAGTTGGTCTTTGCTGAGCCATACTGAGTAGCTTTCTTTTCTGCCTTTCAGTTCAGCACTGCTCTTGTTTCTTTGCTGACTCTCCTTTCTAGGTTAGCATCCTAATTTGTACCAATCAGGGGGACATATATTGTTTTTATGTGAAATAGATCACAGTTTCATGTGAAAAGAAGCTTCCAGTAAGACAAAGGAACCATTTCAGAGACTGAAACTTATCCTCTGTCTTTCATTCTGTGAATTTAAGTGATATGCCTGACTTGCTGTGATCACGTGCTTTTCTCTCTCTGACACAGAAGGAACTAAATCAGTAAGTCAAAACTATAAAAGGTTCTGAGATTTAGGTATAAGCTAAGATCAGATATCACTGAATACACTAAAACCTCAGGAAAAGCTACATAATACAACCTGTCAGAAAACCAGTCATTTTAGAACTGATAAAAATAGTTAATTGATGGAAACAGGCAAGCTCCCATATTTTCAGACTCCCTTTTAATTGTTTCCTTTTATAACCATAGTTTGAATTTTTCTGGTTTCTCAAAGGTTAGGTTTGCCAGCTACAGATTCTCTGGGAAAGCAAAAGCAAGCATTTGCTGGTTCCAGACAATTATTTTCCAAAACTGATATGGTCAAAACAATGTAATTCCAGTCAAGACTGAACTACTGATTTTGCTTCTCGTGTCTTTTATTAAAGAATAACTCTATACATCCTCACCCCTTTTCTTGCATGAATCAGATTTTTGGCACAGGGGCTGTGCACTCCTGCTATCTAAAATTTCTTCTCATATCCTGAACAAGACTTAACCTTTTGTACCCATTTATTACATCACCAGCTCCACATCCGATGTTGTACATTGGGAAAACAAGACGTACAACATTGAACAGAATGGTGATTACAGCACTGGCTCCCACCCCAAGCCTTTCTAAAATGTGCGGGTGTGTGCACATACACAGAGTCATGGCTCACTTTCTTTTGGACAGATTCCTTCAGAAGGAGTCGCTTGCTCTGCCAAGGAAGCACTTGGTGAAGATTTACAAACTGATGACACCGAGACTCGCACACTAGCACTGCCTGCACTTTTCATGAGGATGGCAAGTCTCCATGTATGCACAACTGATGGAAGCCATTACTCCATTATAACTGAAACACACAAATTCATTTGCGAACCAAAGTTCCTTGCAAGAGCCTGCAGTCCTGAGTGAGTTGTCACACTGTGAATCAGATCTCAAGTCAGTCAGAAATTCAGTCAAAGAAATCAGGTTGGCAGTTACAACCCCAGACCTGGCTCTTCACTCCTGAAATCCCAGCAGCAAGGTTTCCAGCAGACAACTTTGAGAACGTCTACAGTAAAAAGTCTTATCATGCTTCAGTTCTTTGCATGACAGCCAAGAATGTGGGTATCACATACACATATTATTTGAACTGCATGGATCCTCCAGATTTGTAAATTTGTATCTTTAATAAATTGGAAATATGTAACACACTGTCTCTGACACCACTTATGTCCCTTTTTATAAGGATTTATAGAAGCCTACTGCACTCAGATACAGAGGAGAACTACTTAAGAATTTACTGATACAAAGGCTTCTCTCCCAGCCCAACACCAATCTTGCAAAGCTGGTCATATCTAAATTCCTTGAGGCTACTGTCATGAGTAACTACTTAGAAAATGAGGGTTTACTTATACCTACAATATGCTTTACATACTTTTTAGTCCCACGGTATGTGATTAAGGTGACTACCACATACCTAACAATGCAGGATTCAAATCTTCAGTAGGCAAATCTCTTTGGGAAAGACTATCTTATACAGACATCTTGATCATTTTAAAAATGAATAACAAAATAAATAATCTAATTTTTGTTATTTGCAAATTGAAGATGTCTAATTTTTGTGAATAAATTTATTTCAGTAAGGAAGAGAAGCTTTGTTCTGACGGCATTTTTAAAAAGATAAAACTTCATAACGGGAAACATTTTTTTTAAGACACATGTCTACATTGGATACCTGTATCTGTAAAGAATCCTTAAAAAAAAAAAAGTATTTTCACCCCAAACTCTCACTTTAACCTCAAATGTTGACTGAAGTATGGGACTAAGCCTTTTCCAAAGTTTTGTTTGACTACTCTTTCCCTATTTCTGCTCACTGACAGCCTATTTCTCTATATTCTGATGTAAGGTAAATTAATAAGCTATGAACAAACAAAAGACATCTGTGAATAATGTAAACCACCACTGTTTGTTGTTGTTCTTCCGGTAAGGGAGGACAAAAAGACATTAGGGAAAATTTCAGTAGTAAAATTTGAAAAAAATCTAAAACTGCGCCCTATTATTAATGAAAATAAAACAGGAAAAAAATGCACAAGAAACTAAATCAAATTGCCCTGGTTAAGCAGAACAGTAAAATCTTCTTACATATATTTATATACACACACAGATAAATAAATGCTTAAATTAAGTTGTGGCCTTCTTTTGATAGATAACTGCTGCTTCTATATACAGATAACATATGGGAATACTTGGGTATAGTTAAGGACAGAATTTACATATCCATTTCCTTCATGATGGTATTAATGATACATTTTAAGGAAGAAACAGAATTGTTGCTTTTATTTTAAAATTATGTCCTGAAAGTTTTGAAAACATGACTTTTTCAAAGATGAGCTAAAGCTCTTCCATTCTTTTTTTGCTGCAAGATTGTCCCAGTCTAGTCATCTTGTATTCTCAATGGAATATCTATTGCCTAAATGAGCTCCAGTCACCAGCATTTTCAGCCCACCACCCATGAGCTGCAAGCTCAAAAAGTGCTATGTGTTTCAAAAAAACACATTACTCAACTTTAGTTGTTTATATCCAGTGATTATTTATTTCTACTTGCATTCGTCTGTCTGCTTAGGTCTTCACTAACCAGCCAATGAAACAAACACCTAAATCGTTACACCATGCAGTCATTTAACACCTACTCTTACTTGCTGTCACTAGGCTATTCCCAAATCAGCATCTTCTTCTTAAATCATATGGTCTCAGGTCTCTACTGGATCAGGCCTCAACCCAGACAACCAGGAGAAGAAATGTACTGTATGTCTGTTCCTTGTTTACTCTGGAGGTGAAAAGAGGTTCTGAATTAGCACCCTGCCTGGTTGGAAGCAAAGATTTACATCTACATTTCATACAAACCACAGTTATTGCCTAAGAAGCTATGAGGTAGTCTGGACTAAGTGTCTCTTACTGTCTCCTGCTGTCTCCTCCTGTTATTATGGTGCTGCTAGCAAATAATTTCTTGGATTTGTCTTTCCCATGTCCCATATAAGTGCCATAACTACCCACCTAGAAACAAAATATTTCATTCTTAATCTTTCATTATTATCTGTGGCCCAATGAAGGCTCAATTAAAGACACATTCCACTGCAAATTACACTAGCAATCACAGTCATTCTGAAGCCACTGGGTCTGGTTTTGGGCACTCAGATCAGAGTAACTTTAAAAATTCCATTTGTTTTTTTTTGTGCAGTTTTGTATCCTTTTTTTGCCAGGAATCTCTCTAGAAAAACATGAAAATCAATCTTTCCACTGGCAATTAATGGCTCTGATAAATATAAATTCATAAAATTTGCCCATCAGGATCAAACACACAAACATGCTTATCAAGCAGCACTCCCAGCTCTTTCTCCTCAGGACAGCTCTCAATCCATACTCTGCTCAGCCTGTGTTTGTGCTTGGCATTGCCCTGCTCCAGGTGCAGGACCTCGCATTTGGCCTTGTTGAACTTCATGAGATTAACATAGGCCCACGTCTCCAGCCTATCAAGGTCCCTCTGGATGGCATCCCTTCCCTCCAGCATGTCAACTGCACTACACAGCTTGGCGTC